>CALSBZ010046745.1:2613734-2634113 GCA_943591055.1 Gobionotothen gibberifrons
TGTGTGTGTGTGTGTGTGTGTGTGTGTGTGTGTGTACGGGGGTAGAGTTGCAGAGAGCAGGCCATTAGTTTGTTAGTTGGTTCTGCAGCTCTACCCCCGTACACACACACACACACACACACACACACACACACACACACACACACACACACACACACACACACACACGCCTCCCTTTCCCGTTCGCCCAACCCCCACTACACATAAGTCACCGCCCTTCCCCTTGCTCTCACACCAACGTGACTACCTCCAGCCAGCCCCTACTGACGCATTCTGGGAGTTGTAGTCACGGCAGCCTAACCGAGCTCGAGAAGGCGAGGCCTCATCAAAATACAACTCCCATCTCGACCCTCGCACGCCGAGTCCCGTCGTCCAATCTGAATATATGGGAGGAGCGCGTCCGCCCACAAAAGCCACAGCTATCTCCCCGTATCTTCCCCTTAAAATAACCAATTGTGCACGAAAAAAAGGAGAATACGCGTTAAATACAAACACTGGTGACGGTGTGTTTTCGGTGCACGACGGACGGCGACGAGGCGTCCCCGCGTCGTGCTGCGAGAGGAGCGGCGGCGACAGGCAGGAGCAACGGAGAGGGTGTTGTCCTGATGCTTAAATGGAAGTGGGTGGGCCTCTACGGTCACACACTGCCAACTTCTCTGTGGATATTATTCTGACAAGCGCCAATTTGCTCGTATATGGACTGGCTTTACGGTAAAAGAGACATACGGAGTGGCTGCGAGGGTGCCGGTGACGTTCACTGTGTTCTCCGTTATCTCCGTTATCTAGGGGCTGTTTGATTGTGCCTGCGCTTGGCACCGCCCTTCCTGGCCGGTGGGTGGTTTCGTCAAACGGGCAGATCCGACACGGCCCAGCGCCGAACATATAGCCCGTCCTCCGCCTCCGTACCCGGCCGGCCTTCTACCGTGAACTACACCCTCTCTCTCTCGGTATATTAATGCGTTATGAGTGGTAGGTACCCTCCCCCCTCTCCGTCTCCACCCCCCTCTCTCTCTCTCTCTCTCTCTCTCTCTCTGTCTGACAGATAGGAGACCCTTTTCATATTGATGATGAGGTTACTGGTTTATCTTTATTGATCTCTTTTGTTTTGACTATATCTGCATTTATGATCAGATTTTTGTTGAGGCAACTTAGTGTTTACATGATCTTATACTGTGCTATTTAGAAATGCAAAGATATTTTAACTGGAGATATTCTCACATGTATACTCTCTTTTTTTGACAGACTCCAAGAAGGAATCATCTGGAACTGAAGGAGGGAAAGCATCAAAGAAGGGGAAAAGTTCTGGATCTCAGGTACAGAAAACAAATATGACTTTATCATACTTCATTACTTTTGCCTTGCCTGTAGCTGTAGGCCAAAAATGTACTCCCTCCCTCCCAGCCAGACAGACACACTGGGGGCGTTTCTCTGGTGAATTCCACTTCCTGCTTCTGTGCAGCCCTGCTGAGAGACTCTTGAATAGGCTTATATGGCTGTCACACTTCAGCCACTTTATCTTTGAGTTGTCCGTTTGAAATAGGGTAATACATAATTGAATTCAGGTGTATTTACTTTTTAAAAGACCTGCAGTGTTGGTATTGTTCTATAATTGCTAAACACATATTTGTATAGGTTGTAGATACATTTAAGACAGACAGTTATTCTTTAATACATCTCTGTGTGTGAGACATGGAAGAAAAGCATTGTAGCATTGCCGTATTTGTTATAGATTCTAGAAGGTTTCCAAGATGTACAGCATAAAAATGTGCTTGCGACCTAGTTCTTTTGAAAGGGAGGAGAGTGAAAGAGAAAAGGCGGCTTTTTCTTCCAGTGTTCTGAGAAGAGAGATGTGGTTCTCATACGCCCACCCACTCGCTTCCTGTAATACCGCCCACTTCCACTGACAGCTCTCTCTCTCTTTCTCTCAGCTTTTTGTGTTTCTTTTTGGTGCACCGTGTTTTCCCCCACCCCTCTCTCTTTCTCTCCCTCATCTTTGTTTCAAATTGTTCCTTGTGTGTTTTACTTTTATACCGGCTCACTCTTTCCCTTGGGCTTTTTTACTCATATGTTGTACTTTCTTGTTTGTGTATGTATGTGAGCTCTCTGTGTGTTTCCGCCTGTCTCTTACCCCGTCTAGCTTCTCCTCCTTCCCTCGCCACTCCTCTTTAACCGTTCCTCTCTCCTCCAGGATTCCTCGCAGCCCTCTCCGTTGGCCCTGCTAGCGGCCACCTGCAGTAAGATCGGAGGGCAGGGGGTAACGGAGGGGGCCCAGGCTCAGGCCCAGGCCCAGGCTCAGGCTCAGGCCCAGGCCCAGGCCCAGGCTCAGGCCCAGGCTCAGGCTCAGGCCCAGGCCCAGTTGGGGGCCCAGCAGTTCCAGCTCCAGGGAGGTCAGTTCCAGCTGCAGGCTGGTCAGCTCCAGGGTCAGATAGTGTTGGACGCGTCTGGAGGTCAGGCCCTGGTGCCCCAGCAGCTGGAGCTGGTCCCGGCTCAATTCACGGGGAACGGCTGGCAGATCATCACAGCAGCGCCCACTATGGCCAAAGAGAACACCAATCAGCCTGTTGCTGTGACGGTGGCCACCACCTTGGCTAATGACAGCTCAGCGGGTGGACGCAAGGTGAAAAGTGGGGGAAGCAGTGGGTTGGAGCAAACGAAAACACTTTCTATGACAGTTATTTCTAAAAATGGATTATAAACATACTTATTATGGGTTGGAATCTTCTTATAGCACTGTTTAAGTACTCATAGACATTACTATTGCTTTATAACCAATATTGTAATACATTATAAAGTATTTCTATTATGACTTTTAAGTTGAAGTATCATAATACTTTAAAACGGCAAAGTTATTTTAGATATAATTATATATGTTTGGTAACAATGATCATCTTAAGCAAGTTTGTAATGCAATACGCATAAACTTCAGGATAGTACATAGATCATGCATTATATAAGGATTAAAATGTATAACGACTATGGGAATTATAATACACTTTGATCCTTGAATGATCCAGAAAGGTTTGCGAGTTTGTTTTATTTGTCTGCCAATGTTTGTGTTGTTAACTGTATCACTTCTTCTTTCCTGTTGGGAAGATGAAGGCAGTAGCTGGGATCAACAGCATTGCAGCCAATCAGCAGCAGCAGTTCCAGATCATCCAGGTTCAGAACCTCCCAAATGCCGGCGGCGGGGTCCAGTATCAGGTCATCCCTCACCTGCAGACGGCGGATGGGCAGCAGATCCATATCAGCTCAGCATCCTCCATCGGGGCTCTGGCGGAGCAGGTCCAGCTCATCCAGACCCAGAGTCCAGGCCAGACCCAGACTATCCTTCAGCCAGCCAACCAGCAAACCATCCTGACAAGTACAGCCAATCAGACGGTCCCGCTGCAGATCCGCCCAGCACAGTCTTTCCCCATGCAGCTGCAGACTCTGCATGGATCCCAGACTCCTGTCATGACCACAGTACCCATAAACTTAGGTGGCATGACCCTGGCTCTGCCTGTGATAAATAATGTTGGAGGGGGTGGGGCTGTGCAGCTCATCCAATCAGCAGATGGCACATTCTCCATTGCCAATGGTAACCAGCTAATGACAACAGCAGTGTCTGGGGCAGCTCCCCTGACAGCCTCAACCGGCACGACAGCAGGGGCCGAGGGTGACGGCGCATCAGATGTGACACAACTGGTTTCTACGGGATCAGAGGGTGGACCAGCTGACACCCAAGTGCAGAACAATGAGGCAGACTCTCAGAACCAGAACCAAGCCAACGGGCTGCAGCACCAGATAGATACGGCAGGAAGCATTCAGCAAGTGATCGTGGGCCAGATGGGGCACCAGTTTGTGCAGCAGATCCAACTGCAGCCTCAGAGTCAGGCCCAGGGGCAGCAGCAGCACATTCAGACCATTCAGCTGGCCCCAGGACAAACCCTGCAGCCCATCCAGGCCTTCCAGAACTCCGCCCAGGTACTTATCCGTACTCCAACCATGTCCCCCTCTGGGCAGATCACCTGGCAGACACTGCAGCTGCCCGGCGGGGTCTCCCTGCAGGGTGGACTGGGGACGGCCATGCCACAGCAGCTGACACTGGCCCCTATGTCCGGTGGGACGGCAATGGGGAGTGGAGGGCTGGTCTCCCTGAGTGGAACACCGCTGACGCTGAGCTCAGCCCAGATCAACCCAGGGTCTGGGGTACAGACTGTCAGCATCGCGGGGCTGGGCACGGCGGGGGTTCAGATGCAGGGTGTTCCCCTCACCATTACTGGTCTACAGGGTAAGGCCGCACTCAGTAACTGTGTGAATGTATAGGGATTTAGCAGTGTTCTATTAAATACCTCTAGGGCTGCTAATAATGATAATGTACATCATCTATTAATCTGCTGATCATTACTAGATGAATTAATTAATTGTTTAGTCAATCAAATATCAGAATATAGTGAAACATGTCCAAGGTGATGTCTTTACATTTCTTGATTTGTCAGTCCAAAACCAAAAACCTATTCACTTAAATATGATATAAAAGGGAGAGAAGAAGGACATCTTACAGCATTATACTTTCTCAGAGTCAGCAATTAGTTAGACATTTTGTATTTGGTTGATAGTAATGTTAAACAGCAATATTAGGCTATGTTGGTTCAATTGTTGAGTGTGATAAATAAACAATTTAAATAAGCCATGTTGAGGGGAAGCCTTTTTCCAAACTTGGCCTAAGTGGATGTCCAAAGTCTCAGATTTAGAAACAATGTGTTGGTTTAGGCATTAGTTATTGAGAAAATACATGTAAGGCTTTCCTGTTTCAACATGCCAATCTCCAGTTGTGCGGTACATATACCATTGAAAGTTGAGTTATAACAGGGTGTCCTGCTGGCCCTAACTACAGACTGTTTGGGATCTTGTATTTTTAAGTTTCTCGAAAATCATATTTTCTTCAGTCCACCCCAGGGTCAATATAACATTTAGCCTTTTGAAATCACCTTTCAGGTCAACCACAGGGTCAGGACGGGGTAAAAGTTCAGTCGTCTCCAGTAACGGTTGCTGTTGGGAACGTGGCATCAGGGTCATCGATGAGTCCAGACCAGCTGGGCTCGGTCCAAAGCTCTTCTGACCAGGAGGGCCTGCCCAGCAAGAGGCTTCGCCGTGTTGCCTGCTCCTGTCCGAACTGCAGGGATGGAGAGGGAAGGTATGGACACGTTGGAAAGACATTGGTGGTGTTAAACATCGGTCGAATAGCGATTTACAAGTGGTGTGTATTCCTTAGAAATAGATAAACAAGTCGAAAACAATTATTTGAATCTAGCTCTTTTAGTAATTCACAAGAAAACTGGTGTTGGACAAATTATTTAAGATTCCCCCCCCCACCTATAGACCCCACTAAGCCCCTAAAGTTAGAAAAACCGTGATTGTTTGCATATTTTCAATGCATATCCCAAAGTTGTTGATGACTGTCATGTCATGATGGGATAACTGGTTTGACAGATGGTCAGAAGAACACAGTGTAGCTCATTTCCTAAAGTGAGAGATCCGACCCTTCACCACTCAGCACTTCACTTTATAATGAGGAGCTAGCACTGAGAATATTCACACTCACGCTAATTCACTCAAGAGATGTACGTTTATCAATCAGAGCTTGTGTACTGAACAATTTAAACCCTGAAGGGCACAGTGCAGGTCAGCTGTGATGCTAATTAACCAGCATGTGTGTGTTGTAGGAACAGCGGGGATCCCACAAAGAAGAAGCAGCACATCTGCCACATGGAGGGCTGCGCGAAGGTGTACGGAAAGACGTCCCACCTGAGGGCCCACCTGCGCTGGCACACCGGAGAGAGGCCGTTCGTCTGTAACTGGATCTTCTGTGGCAAGAGGTTCACCAGGAGCGACGAGCTGCAGAGACACCGGAGAACACACACAGGTGGAGAGAATACACATACAGAGATGAGGGCCGGTGATGTGGGTTAACATGCGACGCTGGAAGGCGTTGATAACATTTTAGCAAATTGGAATCCAGTACATATCCTTATACATAATTGTTACTTATAACAAACTTGTGCTGCGCCTGATGATTACTTTTGCCCACTAATCAATCTATGTTTACAAGCCTAAAATCAGAACGCATTCAAATTGTTGATTTTTTTTGTTTCAGCTCTTTTCCAAACTCCTTTCAAATCCATTATTATCACTAGTGGTAGAACAACTTAAGTTATTCTGAATTAATTGGCTTTAGCTGTAGACTACGCTAACATGGATGATTATTTGAATTTTTCAATGAGCCATCACTAGGGAAGGTCACTAAATTGACATTGCGTTGAACTTTTATCAATGTAAGATACTCATTTGTTGTCTTTTTAACCCTTAGATCAGTGTTTCTCAAACTTGTTCATACCAAGGACCACTTAACCAATGAAAAAACACTTGCGGACCACCTAACTCCACAAATATCCAAAATCACATCGTTTTTCTAGAACAAATTGCCTGAAAATGGTACAAGCAAGTGGCAACATGTGTCATGCAATCGAAAGTGAAACTTAAGCTCGCTCCATTGCGGAGATATTCCAGCGAGAGTGCGGAAAACTTAAATGTATTTATTTCAAATGTGAAATGTTACCAATATACTCACGGACCACTAGGGGGCGCTCACGGACCACACTTTGAGAAGCACTGCCTTAGATGCATAAGTGGGTCTTTTTTTACCCGGTGAGGTGGTTTTCTTAGAGTATCTTTGTAATTACATTTTTTTTTATCATTTCATATTCCAGCTATTCCTCAAAAAACACGTTTTGGATATCATGCCATTCAAATTTGTAATCTACATTTTAAGAAATTGTAGTATTTGTATTACTACCCCAAGCTTCCTTAAGTGGGTCAAAAATGACCCGCATGCATTCAAAATGTAAAAAGAAATTCTAAAATTCTAAATAGTGAAAAATTAAATATTAAATATTTCTAGTGTGAACCGAAATATAATCCTAAATATTATACAAGTGGTTTTTCTTAACCAAAATGACAAAAATGGCATAAAAACACATATTATTCTAATACGGGTCCTTTTTGACCCACTTATGGAAGAGTGTAGGGTCCAGTCACTCGTGCATCTAAGGGTTAAAACATGAAGATGCTGCAATCTGCTGATAAATGCTGTGCACACTAAAACATTTTGGCATTAATGAGTTTTTATTTACAAAATGTCCTCTTTTTTTATACCTGTGGGCATTTATTTAGTGAAGGGTTTTATTTGGTGGATTGTAAGATGTTAAAAGATACCAATATTTATTTAAAACCAATATTGTTCCACCAGTAATAAAAACAATTCCAACAGTTTTACGACAACTTACTTTTTGGAGAGAAGGTTCCAACTAGAGCAGTCAACAACTAGGGAGTTACGTAGAAAACCTAGGGTCCTTTCTTGATTAGATTTTCTCTAATTCTTTGTTTTTTGCCCCTAGGGGAAAAGCGTTTTGAGTGTCCAGAATGCTCCAAGCGTTTCATGCGCAGCGACCACCTTTCCAAGCACATTAAGACCCACCAGAACAAGAAGGGCGGAGCTGCGGTGGCCATCATCACCACTGATGACATGGAGGATGATACCCCTGAAGACCTGGACGCCTCTCCTCAGATTGTAGCGACCCTCTCTCGTGACTCTGACCCCGCTACACCCACCACCTCTAATCACATGGAGGAAGAGGAGGTGGAAGAGGGGGAGTTTGAATAAGCAACAGACTCCTGCTGCTTTGCTGAAGGCTGACTTCCTGTTTTTTTGGGAGTCTTTGCAGGGACTTTAGGGGTGGCTACTTTTTCTTTTTACATAATTTAATATATTCTCATGAAAAAGGGAGTAAAAGCGACAGGATTACGCATTTAACAGAAACAAATAAATATAAACATTACAATTTAAAAATAACACACATATAATAACAGAAATGTAGCCTAAACATATGAAAGTTAGTTTGGCATTTATAGAGTAAATCTAAAATAATTCAATTCACTGTGGGGAAAGGAATGCAAGAAATGTCTAGATTAGCACAAGACAGGGGGACCTGCAGAATCTTAAAAAACATCGAGAGACCATTTCTTAATCGCAACAGAATTGAACTCTATGCACAAGGTTGTGTTCCTGTTTCATACCTGTCAGACAGTGCTGAGGGTCAATCATGGTACAGGACTGTTGCAGAGCAGTGATAGGGTAGTCTTGGGAGGGTGTGTGTGTGTGTGTGTGTGTGTGTATGTGTGAATGAGCGTGCGTTTGAATTCCCACGCTGTCACCCAGAGGATCTATCTAATTTGAGTTTCTTTTTCATGGTTCAGGTTTAGTCCTCTGATCAGGTTCAGGTGTTGATTCCTTTGGAGACCAGTCAACGGATAAACTGTTATTGTAGAAGAGAGGGAATAAAATAAAAAAAAGAGTAGAAAAAAGCACACATAAAAATGTTTATAAAAAATGCATTCCTATCGAGGCGCCGTGGCCATGAGGAAAAAAAAGCTCTATAGATTAAAAACAATCTAGCTTTCTACAACTTTGTTTGTGTAGTGAAAGCAATACTTTAATGACAATCCTAGTGAAACCATGTTTACATTGTCAGGGGAAGTTTTCTCTGTTAATACAAATTAGCCAGTTCGCTCTAAGATTAGTGAGAACATCCGAAAGCAGTGCTGTCGTCCGAACAAAGAGTGTTACTCTGCAGACACCACTGGGTGGCTTTGCCATCACAGTAATTTTTTATATGATAAGCGACCATCAGATGGTACATTTTTGTTGGACAGCAGCACCATCACTGATGTTGCTTTTTGCTTTCTGTGCTCTGGTGACAAACCCTCTTACCCTGACCGATGTACCACAATTGCCTTAACACAAGCTGTTGTACAGAAGGAATCTCAGCGTTAGGACATGGAGAGGGCACCACAGCACAGAGAGCTAAGATGAGAGAGTGAGGACAGCTGTGGGTGGGTCAGGCTATTTAGCTATGTGGATATTATGAAATGTTTTTCTGGTGGTGTTGCTCTGTGTTAGTTCAGTGCGTACATTATTTTTAAATTAAAAAAAAAAAAATCATAGAATTTTATAGAATTTATCTTGTTTTAAAAAGTCCCCTTAAAGTATGTTAACACACAGGACCCCACTGTGTACAGCTAATTTATTATTTATCCTTGATTTGTACTATTTGCCTTTTGCTGGACTTGTATTTGTGTGCGTTGATTCTGAGGTTGTGTACAGCATGTTTGAGTTTTTCGCCGTAGTGCTGCTTCTCTCTTCTTTTCTCTTTGTGCTTCTGTTTTCTTTTTCTACGTCTGACCATTGCCGTTTTTATTTCTTCTTCTCTTTGCGCCATAACTTGTTTTTGGAGAAAAATATATAACAAAAGAAGAAGTAAGCAAAAAAGTTACTATTGTTTAAAGTTGAAAAGGTTGATACCAAACAGATTTAGATGTTTTTGGTAATATTTTGTGTGACAACCAACTTTTTCTTTTTCTTTGATATTTTGTAGTGACATCTCATTTGTAAATCTTTTTCTAAAAGATGTTTCTTCGTCTCCATGACATTTGATAATGGGTTTTTTGCCAGGTTAGCCTCAAAGGCCCCAGTTTATTGATATTTTTCAAACTGGTTTGTACAAACGTGTTATGTCTATAAAAAAGAAAAAAAGGACAACCTTGA
This sequence comes from Gobionotothen gibberifrons, assembly GCA_943591055.1. Lineage (NCBI taxonomy): Eukaryota > Metazoa > Chordata > Actinopteri > Perciformes > Nototheniidae > Gobionotothen > Gobionotothen gibberifrons. Next base: position 2,623,378 of record CALSBZ010046745.1, read on the forward strand.
GCAGAAAAAATATGCTTTGCCTGCATAACACTTGACAATAAAGTGATTAAAACTGTCTCAAATTTCACTCTATTGCCCTGGTATTTTTGTATATCAATCTAATGGAAACCACACACACACACACAACAGAGTGTATTGATTAGAGTACGTGCCTCTTTAGGGAACAATTACTGTTTTCAATTACAATGTCTGCTGTTGATGGACTCCAAATTGATGCCTTCAAGATGAAGCCTGTGGCCATTCTGTTACAGGACAATCTGTTACCACTCAAAAAGACTGCTTTGACTGATTGGGTTATTTTCGTTGGTGTGGACATTTAACGGGCTTATAAGCCGTCTTGTTCAATAACACATGACCTACATTACACCCCAAGCGTTACCCAGCTACGATCAAAGTGTGACTTCTGGGAGTTCACCACCAGGTCACTGACTGCAAGTTTACAAAGAGTATCACGTAGTAGGCAGCTCACGCATACCTACTACGTGATACTCCTTACAAAAACACCAAATCTTCAACCTCTCTCTGTAGCCTCTGGTGTTTCGTGAACATTTTGAGACCAAAGAAAGACGTAATGAACTCTTTAAATATCAGAACAAGGACAGATTTGTGATTGTATTGCAAGACTGACACTATAGATAAAGAAATAAGACATTAGATGAGATACAATTTGTAATGGCCTTTCTATATCTCACTCACATTGCATGTCTCATGAAGATCCGGTGACCTCAGGATGACCTCTACCTGCTCATTACGTGGGATCAGCTGACTGGCTCAAGAGCAACAGTTGACCTGACCCTACTCACCTGGGGAGATAACACACAAACGTTCAGACAACTCCCATGCAGCATAGTGTGTGTGTGCCTCCCCTACTTGTACTATAGATGGATTTCCCTCCAAAAATCTTTAATAAAAAGGTTTATATATATATATATATATATATATATATATATATATATATATATATAGCATTTCTGGTAATTGGATAAGTGAAAAGTGTATATGAAGTAACCACATGGTAAAGCCTATTTTTGTACATTCCTACGCAAGTTAAACTACAATCCAAAGTGATATTTCTTTAAAATACTTCTCATCAGACCATATGAGAAATGTGTGTTATAGCATATGTTTGCTATTATTCATTTAAATGGCTAAATTGTGTATCAAGATATGTTATTTAGTTACAATATGATTCCATTGAAGACGATAAATGATCATATTCAATTAGAAAATAATTTACATTTTGTTATACTTTATTCAAATGTACAGTAGGCTGAACGGACAAAAATACGGTAAAGTTAAAACTTTCAGAAAACAAGTTGGTATATACAGTAAAAGGTTAATTTTGCATCTTTAAAAAACTGACAAAATAACCATATCTAAGATATTTACTAGTGAACATCAACAATAGAACTAATCAAATGAAAATATGCAATTCAAACCTGAGAACGGGCTTTCAGAGCAGCAGAAACAGGCCTTAATGAGGACATACAAAACATAGACAGTGTATGTGCCTTGACTTAAACGTTCTTGCTTCTCTATTTAGATTAAATCTAAATAAAAAAAATGTGCATTGAAATGAGTTCTACGAAACTGTGCAGCATCTCTTCTCCGATCTCTCTGGACTTTACTTCAGATCCCTCTGAATGCTGCGAAGGAGACAAAACAAGACATGAGTTCAATCTGCGGTAACTGAAGATTATTCCATTCTTGTCTGTCAGCAATGTTTTCAATATGTCTTAATACAAAGAGGGACAGACAGAAATGAAAAAAGCACTTCATGTATTTTATGAGCACATATGCAATCTAACTGGCCTATGCTATCTGTAGGTTGTTGTACTTTCACACTCCCTTCTTGAAAGCACCTTAAAGAGCCATCAGAGCCCTTTCTTCCTTCTTCCTTTGTAAACTAAACATTCTATAAAATATGAAAACATGAATTTGTTTTGTCCAACATGCTCCCCAAAGATACATTTCAATATATACAAATAAGACAAGCTGCACCTCTAGTTCATTCTCAATGCATTAGCACAGACATTACCCAACAGGGATATTACACGTACTGTTCTTAATTAAATTGCTAAAATGTGCACATCATGGCTGTTTCAGGGAGACCCCAGTGAGGTCTGTAACAGTAAACAGTTCAGTGAGAATGAGGTTTCGTACCTCTCCAGATACTTGTGGACATTGTCGTGGCCGTTGTAGCGGGCCAATCCCACCAGGATGCCGGTCGCACAGCGGCCATCCTTCTTACGACACAGACTGCAGTTACACATATCTCGGCAGATGGGACACGACCACGTCTAGAGAGAAAAATATATATTATGGGTGACCAACACATGTAGTTACTCCTCTACACGAGTGAAGCAATGCTGGGGTTTGTAGGTACATCTGTGGGATATCTTATTTTTCTTTAGACGGTCTTTGCTGTCAAATGCTCACAAACGGCTGTCACGAGAAATGTAAGCTGAAACCAGCATTTCTTCTACGAAAATGCCTTCATCCAAAAGCCCTTTGGATACTCTATTTAAAAGCTGTAATTTGACATTTTTGTATTTGAAAAAATCTATAAGAAAGAACTCCCAAACATCGCAGAATATTAATATTCATGTGTAAAATATATACATTAATATAGACTGTTTAGGGACAGAAATCTTTGAAACACTTGAAAGCATGACACCTTATAAAAGCTTGTGAATGATAGTACTCCTAATTTTCCTGTTTGCATTCATTATCCCTTCAATAAGACTTTGCGATAGCTTCTAAACAAACTGAAAAGAATAAAATACAAGACAAATTGGTTCTTAATCTGTAAGTCACAATGTTTCATGACATAACAATTTCAGCCACATATTTGACAGATGTGAGTTTGTCCCAAAAGACCCCACACTCATCTGAAGATCAAATAATCCCAATTAATAAAAAGTGAATTACAGATGACGTGTATTAGCACTGACCGGGTCGAGCAGCACATCGCATACATCCTCCCCGTATCGGTTCTTCAGGCACGGCCCACAGAACTGACCTTTGGCCCCTACGCAGAAACCACTGCGACACACTGTCTTGGTGTCCAGAGTCTTCTGTCTGCACTGGTGACACGAGCTGCCCTGAAGAACACACACACACACACAGTGAAAAACCGCACTAACCCAAGAAACCTGACCGTGTCGTTTTTTGCCAAGACCACCGATTAGGTAAAGCCGGATGTGTCTCACATTCTCCTTGTCCCAGATCTTGTCTTTGCTGCGGCATGCTATGTTGTCCAGGTCTTCTTTGGTGATATCCTCCACTGACCTCACGTCATACTGGCTCTTCCTGGAGCTCTGGCTCTTCCTCCTTTTCTTACCGACATGTTCCTCGTCCACCTGACCAATCAGGACCGGCAGATTGCAAATTAAATATAATTCAAATGTTCCCTCCCTTTTAAGTTACAATTTCATTTTTAGACATTTACTCTATAGACTTAAGTTGACTAGATCAGTGCTTCTCAAACTTTTTTCAGTAATGTACCCCCTTTGAACATTTTTCTCAGCCAAGTACCCCCTGACCGACCCCGAACATTTTTGATCGAAAAAGCCTATATACATAATTACAATATAGTGATGTTCCCTCAGTGTGTGATTTATTAACTCAATTGTGTATTACAACAAACTAAGGATATTTTCATCTTCATGCATGAAAAAAAATAACATAACATTTTTATAAAACAGATTTTTCCAAGGAGTTTTTCAATTTAAGTAATATGTTTAACAAAACAATGAACAAAATGATATATTGTGAAAGACTATAAAATACAATACACACATTTAACATTATATGAGGACCCCCTTGGTGGTTCTAGGAATATTTTTATATAAAATTGGGTTTTCTATTTAACTTGATGTACTAAGATTATTTTTTTAATCATGCATGGACCTTTTTTTTCTTTTTTTAAATCTTACGTACCCCCTGCAGTACCCCAACGTACCCCCAGGGGTCCGCGTACCCCCATTTGAGAATCACTGGACTAGATAACTAACTGGGGATTGTATTAGTGTTTTTTTTAGTGCACATATTTCTCTCCAAATGTAATAACAGTCTTTTTATTTTGTATTAATCTTTTATATGAAATATATAACATAAAACACAAGTTGATTGCCCGTTTATAATACAACCCATGCATCTACTGCAGGGCTTCTCAAACTCCAGACCGAACTGCGAATCAATCCGGACCGAACCCTGTGTCCCATTATAAATTCTGATGTAATATATATTGGAAACATATATTGTAGGGCCATACCTATACAAAACATGTCTGTGAAGTTTTTTTGCTTAAAATACCAAACAGTTCACCCATTGTAGCCATGCCTCATACTGCTCATACCGCTCTTTTGCAGCCCATGTTGCAGCCCTGTTAGAGAAACGCGGATTTTGGATCCTTTGCTTGAAAAAAAAAAAAGAGGAGGCGGAGCTAATGCCTGATCAGAATTCTACCGGAGATAAAGTTAAATTCTGCTGTGATAAAACGCCATCCTGTTCTAAACAGTATGGAGCTCAAATGCTTTTTCTCTTGCGGGTTTATCACAAGGTGAGTTCCTTTTTTTATTTCCTGCTTTTTAAGCACACGTGCTCTACAGTACAGGTTAGCTCTGAGTGTTAGCCAGGCTTGCTAATGTAAACAAAGATGAGATTACGTCCAAAACACGTCAGGCATTGTTTCTGATAGCAATTTTCTGTGGGTCCGCGAAATCTGTATCCACTCGTTGAACCCCTGTTTTTAAAAGATTTGGGTACGGAGGAAAAGAGAGAGCGTTTTATTTTCTGACGTTGCGTGAGTTCCCCGACGCACCGGGACTTTACTGGCATTGATCCGGACCATTGACCTTGTATATAATTCACAAGTGGACCTTTAACAAAAAAGTTTGAGTACCCCTGATCTACTGTATACAGTCTAATTACATTATGGATGACATAATGAAGCCATTCCTAAATAGAGAACTCCCAAATCAAGCAAGGTCCCTTTTGTTATGAGCTTCATTGCATTATGCATACATTAAAGCTGGGTGTATTCTGTAGATGTTGTTGAAAATGTGTGTGCTACATACAACATATCTTTAAATGTAACCCCCTAAATAAAGTACCTCCACCAGTCTCTTGGGGTCTATCGTCCTGGGGCTTCTGCTGGTGAGCGGCTCGATCTTCTCCTCTACTGCAAAGTTCTCACGGGGACGAGCCTTACGGGACGGGTTCCTCCTTTCTGAGCCCATCTGTGGTTCAAACTTGCGTTTCCTGGGTGTTGCTTTCTCTGGCGCGTGTTTCTTCTTCTGCAGAGACAAAACAAACACAGGGTTTATACATCAGAGCAGTAAAAGAGAAAAAAAAGAAAAAATAACTTGAGGTTTGTTTGTACCATGCTTCATCGAGGCAACCTCAGAAAAGTTAATCTGATCTGTTTCCACAGCACTCCTTAGTTTCAGCAACTGTTAATCATGCAGCTTTGCTTTCAAAAGGTAATTAAGAGTATCTCTATAGAGTGCCACAGTGACACGTCCTAAAACCTGGAAGTAAACTCCTTCCGGTTCCTTCGACAAAAAAGCAATGCAATTTCTCCATAGGATTTGGGAAAATAGGAAATAAGGTCTGTGGTTGAAACACATTTAAGAGACGGATCACGTTTTGTTCAGCCGGATAATATCCACATGTCTACCCTACTTTTATAATTTTCTAATCGTAAATCTAATCGCCAAATGCTAACGTTATACTATAAACGAACTACAGCAGGGTCGCTGCTTCAACGTCACGCCAACTTAAGATCCATATTCAAACATACAGATTCTAAATGGTACAAGTTGAAGTGTTTGAACAGTTTGCAGGAGGCAGGTACTTGCTTTCAAGCAGAACAAACAAACTTAGCAGGAGTGTTTTACGTGTTCGGTGTAATGACGTAAAACGGCCTGGACAACTTCTGTAGTCCTATTCAGCCACATGTTAACAACCATCGTTTTTCAGACACGTAAACTCTTCAAAAATCACCAGCGGGGTCACTGCTGATGTATTTAATAACGTGATCCGTCTCTTCAATGTGTGCCCAACCACAGACCTTATTTCCAGCTATTTTCCAAAATCCTATGGAGAGATTGCATTGCTTTTTGGTGAAGGAACCGGAAGTGGTCAAATGCCAACTTACTTCCGGGTTTTAGGACGCGTCACTGTGGCGCTCTATTGAATACAATTTAACCAATAAGGGCCTGTTTCCACATAGACCCCTTCTCTGAGCATCAGTGTCTTTTTTCAATTCATTTCAATTTCAAAAAGGCGCTATATGGACACTGGCCCCAAGTTGTCAATATTAGTCAATTTCTAGTTATAACAGCCATGCAATTAGTTCTCTTTGATTGCAAACAAACTTAATTTTGGAGCTGTTGCAATTTTTTGTAATATCTCACGGTAAAAAGGGGAAAAACCTGTAAAGTGAAACCAAAACAAATAATAGGTTATTTTAAACTGGCCTTGGTTTGTGTCTTTGGTTGCTTGGTGTATATTTCATCATTGAGTTTTGTGTATTTTTACATTACTGACTGCTGTGTCCATATCCATTTTGGGCTAATTGCATTTAAACTACATAGGAACAACAGCGAGATGCCATCCAATAATCTCTGTAAGGATGTTACAAGACAAGAAAGATTTCTATGTTTACATTTAAAAGTATGGTTGTTTATTTAATGTTTATTAGTACAACGATACTGATGATCAATAATCTTTTATTGTTTGTGCGTATACTCACATGAGGGGTGGTGGGAGGAGTCAGGTCAGCCATGGTGCTGAGGTCAGCAAACAGCTTAGCCAGCTGAACACAACCACAGAGGAGAGCACAGGTAAAGGAGATGTAACAAAGTGTGTTAGAATATGGATCAAACAAAGGCTTAATTACCATGGCTTTGTTTTCCTGGATGTTCTTGTTTCTTTTTTGTAGGCTCTGAGACAGGACCTCCTCTTCGGCTTCCCCCTCCTCCTCCTCCCTCTCCTCCTCTTTCTCACCCTGCAGCTGCTGCCTCAGTGTCATCCTCTGTCTTCCTCTGGCTCTCTGTGAAGAAGGAGTTTCTTTGACTGGCTTGTTGACACTTTTCTCTTGTGGTTCAATTTTTGGGGTGGATCGTCTTTTGACAGGAAACCTGGAAAACAAGTTTCAAATGAAGGACCAATGGAATTGTCACGAATCAGGCCTGTGTATTCCTAAGGTTGTCACATGCACAGCTACAACACAGTTGTCTGCAATTAAAATCTTCAGTCGCAGCTTCCTACAACAGTGCAACGTTAAACATACTTAAAGGTCCCGTGTCATGGCCATTTCTGCTGATTATAATTCCATTGTTGAGGTTTACTAAAATAGATTTATATTGTGTAATGTTCCAAACTCACATTGGTTTCTCATACAGCATCTCTGTAAAGTATGTGTATTCACTCTCTGTCCTAAACGGCTTGTTGGAGCTCCTGCCCCCTCCCTGTGAGCCCAGTGTGCTCTGATTGGTCGGGACGTTGCGAGGCTCGCTGCTCAGTGAGCTAGTTTACTGGTGTGGTTTCCGGGTCGGCGATACAGCGAGACAGCGCGAAACTCATCCTGAGCTCACACAAACACTCACAGCCGAAGTAAAAACAATAAGTGTCGCTTGATATTGAGTAAGAAAAAGGTTTATAAACGCTGTGAGAATGGGTCTGTGGAGAGCATTTCTCCGCGATCCCAACTCGTCTATTACCAACCAGGGAGCTCTATGCAAGTCAATGGGTCTCCCTGTTTGTTGAAAATGTACGCTAAAGGTCCCCCCCACTGCGTTTGACAGTGACGCCAAGGGATCCTGGTGTGTGACTAATAAAGGTATTCTGATTCTGATTGTGAGGAGCTCCGCGGATTTGTCAATTTTGGTTCCCGGAAAAAGAGAAATCTCCAACGACGCATTCTGGGGGAGCATAGACAGGTCTTTTCTCGCTACAGGGTGTACTTTGAGGGTTTGTGACTCTGCAGACCGTTTACATGCATAAAAACCTTCAACACACACAAGGGGACGGGTAATAACCAGAAAAGCATGACATGGGACCTTTAAAGACATACAAATAATTCAAGAAATTAAGAAATAAAATAGTGCAATAAAAAGTACAAGTGACAAAATGGTGAGAGTAAAATGCAGGAATAACCATCATGTGTATTAGAACAAAACAAATGGAAGACAGCAATAATCTGACTCTATGGCCAATTCACTTTTTTCATCAAAATCACAAATAATAATAATAATAGCTTGGATTTATATAGCGCCTTTCATGGGACCCAAGGTCGCTTTACAAAGAAAAACAGTAAAAACAAACAAACAAAAAGGCAGTCAGACAAACAAAACAACAGGGAATAGTTCTGCCTAAACAGGATTTAAGGTCTCATATGTGACACAAATAGACCAAATAAGCTCATTGTTAGTGGAAGTGGTAATAACAACAAGAGGCACACACCTCAAGGCTACCAAAAGACTATTCCTCTTTGGAGGGCGGGCCTCGTCGTCGTCTGAGTAGAAGCCTGTGTCCACTTCGCTGTCCTCTTCTGAGTCCACCATCTAGAGAAACCAGAGACAACATTTAGCCTGGTGCTTTGGCTGAAGTATCACACACTTTCCCCCCCCCCCCCAAAACAAAAAACAGCCAACAATATGCAATTCCTACCTTGTTCTTTAGCCGTTTGTAAAAAGTTCCTCTTTCCTGCTCTTCCTCATCCTCGCTAAAACCTTCAAAATCCTCCTCACTGTCTGACTGGCTGAACAGGAGAGCCAGCTCAGCAGTGATGAACTTGGATTTGAAGCATGGAGCCTGTTGGCAGACAAACCAAGCATCATATTAAACCAGGTTTAGATGGTGTGGAGTTTTTGACATCCAGTAAGGCCAAGGAGCTAATTTTTATAGTAGCTCCCGGTTTTGTTTGGGTCCAGTGTGCACACACACAAGACAAGGGACATCGCTATCAGAATAAGAAAAAAGATCACCAGGGGCCTGTACTACGAACCCGGTTCAACCTAACCTGGATATGTTTGAGCTAGCCGGTTGGCCTAATCCAAAACATACGCGCTCTCGCTAAACGGTACTACGACGCGGGTTATCAAGTGGATCGCTCAAGGTGATACATTGTTTAAACTTTAAACATCCATGACTTAAACACTTTATCCAGGATAAAAGCCACATAGTTGCACCTGCAAGGTGAATACAGCTGGTACAAGAAAAAGTGTTTGAATGCGTACATTAACAGGTTTATGATATGCCCCGTCTAAGACACGATCTGACTATAATTACATTTGACTCGAGTGTTTCGTCAACTTAATGTGTTGCTTAAAATAATACTTCTGCATACAGTATGTGACACTGACGGCCCATCCACACAGCAGCGTGCGTTGTATCTTTGTGGTGGGCGTGCCTGAAGCTTGGGAGCAACGCGACCAACAACCAATCACATGAATGAATCTCCCGCCCCGGACATACAAAGCAAAAAAGCCCGTTAGCCTGCTAGCCTGCTAGCCTGCTAGCCTGCTAGCCTGCAGCAGAAGCAGGGAGAAAAGAGAGGGGGGAAAAAAGAGTTAAAAAGTGTTCCACCTTCCTTCAGCAGCAGCGGGGAGGCTCTCTCCGTGGTGCTCCGGACCTGCGATCTGGCTCTCCTAACATACACACGGTTTGATTGGCTAGCAGTTGTACTGGCAGATTTTCATAAATGGGATTTGATTTGCTGACGCCTCCGTCGAAGATACAAAAGTTGAACATGTCTCAACTTTTGTATCTTCTTGACGCGAGCAACGCGAGCAAAGTGTAGCTACGCTCCCCACAATGCATTTCGGTGAGGTGTGACGTCACCCCATTCAAGTGAATGGGCAGAAGCGTTGGAAGACTCATCGCACGCCTCTGTGTGGACGGGCCGTGAGTGTTGCGCGGCCAGATACGGCTCAGCTGACTCAGATAAGGAGATATATGATACATTATGATGCGATATGCCGCGGACTGTACTGTTACTTTGATCCGGTTACTTATGTTGTGGCAGATATTTAAGTAAGCTTTCTTAACGCTAATGTTATAATAGTCAGATTGCTCTGAAGATGGGAGGTGATATTCTATTAATGTTCACGTTCACACAGTCTGTGATTTTTGCCGGCCGTCTTTCCTGCAACGGCAGTTTTTCTGTATTTCCTTTCTCCTGTAATGTGACTTGACGCTTTAAACTCCGCACAGGGAGCTCTGATTGGTCAGCAGGCAGTGCTTTCACTGAGTTGATCTCTTAGCCTGCAACCTAACCTCCTCCCGAGGAGGTTAGCCGCTCAGCATAAGTTACCATGGAGATCTAGCCCGCTAAAAAGAGAACCAGCTTCGTAGGACCGGAAAGCCGGAGTTTTCCCTGAAGGTAGCCGGCTCAGCGAAAATCCTGCTTCGTAGTATACCCCCCTGGTAAGGTAGCTTTCCACCTTGGTTAGGATTTATACTTTAGGTTTTATGTATTTATCTTATTGTTTGTATGCATGTGTGGCCATGTACATTCTATACAGAAACCAACCCAAGAAACGTCCTTATCACATCCAACCTGTGCAGCTTCTCAATGTATTGTATATCCAATGACAAAGTGAAGTGCAAAGGAAACAAACACTTAACTTGTACTTTCCGGGGATTGGCTTTACTTCCTCATTGTTCAACAGAACCGCCATGCTGTGCGTTTATTAAATAAATATGAATTACAATTTCTTTTTTTT
>CALSBZ010046745.1:2654113-2665347 GCA_943591055.1 Gobionotothen gibberifrons
ATTGTTTCCTTGTTAACAAAGTGAACCATTATGTTGCATATATCACACGCATAAACAAAAAGGACTTTCATACACAGTAAGTGTACATCTGTGTCTTGTGGCCAAAGGCACGTTAACAGCGTAACAGGTGAACAGTGACCTGGTTCAATGAGATGTATGTAATATCTCAGTTGCTAAACTCAAGCTATGCGAGATGCACACACAGTGATAAGAATAATAATGGAAATCATTCCATGTGTGAACTGTGATCAAAACCGTAGTTGGTGTGCAGTCTTTATTTCCATCATTGTTGGGCTCTCCTGAACTCTAAAAGACAAAGATAATGAACCCTAAATTGCTCCTGATTGCATGGCGATCAGTGTGAGTGTGAATCAGTGGGAGTGTGAATCTTGTTCTCCCATAGCACTATATGAATGTGTGTATCCTGCTGTTCAGCTTGACTTATATAAATATACTATACTATATAAATGCTGCCAATTTACCATATACACTATTTCTATCTCCTTCCCTCCTTCCATTCCATAATCTTTGAACTGAAGCTAATACTCTAGTTAGAATAGAATAGAATCGTTTAATGTCATTATACATGTACAATGAGATAATAATACATGCTTCAATAAGTTTTGGGTTATTAGGGGAGTTTAAACTTTTAATACTGTTGTCCAGGGCCTGGTCCGTTTGCATTAGTCAACAATACACAGGATTGTGTATGGAAGCAAACAAGAGACAGAAGTAGCCTATTTGAATTTTATCAGACACCGAATTTATAGCATTGAAAAGAAGTACTTTGAAAATCATCTATCTGAATTTTTTTGCTCCAAATTTACCCATGTGACATAAAACTAACAATTCAAGTTAAAACAAATACGAATAGTGTAGAGCCGATGAATGGGAGTCAGAGGGGGTGGGTGTGTTCAGTATGGAACTCCACACGTTATTATCCATTAATCAAGACAAGGTGAGTACACTTACTGCTACTGCATGTCAAGCTAGCATGAATGACAACAACCCCGGTACCCTCACTAACGGGTCCGAGTTGCAACACAATAATCCCAATGGTGAATTATGTCCTATAACGTGTCACCACACAAGCCCCCCCAGAATTCACCCATAAACAAAGTCAGCGTGACGGGGAGGAACGACAGGTCGACCCCCACGACTACTGAGCACGGGAGCCGGAAAAACGACCTCTGCATGGGCGGCCTCCGGAATAGGCGAGACCGGAACAACGGGTCTCAATTCAGTGAACGGGATCAAGGCCAGGGGAAGCCCCCGTCGCGGAGGTCGCGCCAGCACCACCGGCTGGTCCAAATCCAGGTGGGCCTCCTTCAACCGGTCCACCGAGACGTGGTCGGCCTTACCACCCAGGTCGACAAAGTGTTTGTCCCCGTGCTCCAAAACCCGGAAAGGTTCATCGTAAGGAGGCTGTAGGGGACCCCTGTGCGCATTGTGCCGGATGAAGACGTGCTCAGCCGAGCGGAGATCCACGGGAACCCGGGACACCTGAGTACCATGTCGAGCAGTGGGAATCGGAGAAAAAGTCTCAGCGGCGTCCTGCAGGGAAACCCGCTGCGCTGACGCAGACCAGGGAGCCGACGCGTTAGGGAGGAAATCCCCTGGAACCCTCAGCGGCTGACCGTAGACCATCTCAGCCGTGGAACACTGCAGATCTTCCTTAGGCGCGGTCCGCAGGCCCAGCATTACCCAAGGCAGCTTGTCGACCCAATTGCCGTCGCACAGGAGAGTAACACCTGCTTCACCAAAAACCACGCAGCCCCAAGCTGTCCTCCTTCAGGGCCTGTACGCCGGGGCCCGTGACCTGGTCCGTCGCCATGCGGTTATAGTCCAGGCCCAACTGGACGGCTCCGATGACGACCCTGGAGAGGCAATCTGCGACCAGGTTCGATTTGCCAACCACGTGCTTAATGTCTGTGGTGAACTCCGAGATGTAAGACAGCTGCCACTGCTCTGCTGACGTTCCGACCAAGGCTCCGCCACTTTTAACAAATGGCGAACGTGAGCGGCTTGTGGTCGACAAACGCTGTAAATTCACGGCCTTCCAGCAAAAAACGGAAGTGCCGCACGGCCAAGGAGCTCTCGGTCAAAGGCGCTGTACCTGCGTTCCCTGGGCGTCAGCTGAGGGCTGAAAAAGGCGCCCTCCACCCACTGCTCATGCACCACACCAACGGCGTAGTCAGATGCGTCTGTGGTAATGGAGATGGGAGCCGTGGATGATGGGTGTGCCAACAGGGGCCGCCTGAGCCAAAGCGGTCATGACCTCCGTAAAAGCAACCTCAGCTTCCGCCGTCCAGTCGATCGCCTGGATGGGGGTCTTACCCTTCAAAGCCTCATACAGCGGCCGCATTATGTGGGCGGCCCGGGCGATGAAACGGTGGTAGAAAGTCACCATCCCCAGGAACTCACGGAGCGACCGGGCTGTGAGCGGGCGAGGAAATCCCGCAACAGCCTCAACAGCCTCAACAGCCTCAACAGCCTCAACAGCCTCAACAGCCTCAACAGCCTCAACCTTCGCCGGCAGGGGTGCTGCACCGCCTTTGGTGACGCGGTGTCCGAGCATCATTGCGATACACAGCCACTGAACTGATTACCCAAGATCCTCAGCTATTGTTTAAGCTCAGTGATTGGATGTTTTAGCCGCAATGCACGTTGGGATATGGTGTTAATGCGATATTCAATTCGAAAAACATTTAGGAGTTTAGGATGGCCGAAGACACTACACTACCCATAATCCCCAGCTATCGTTTGGGACAGTCCCCGTGATTAATCTTCAAGCTCTGGGATTGGATGTTGGAGTGGCAGTGTGCCAAGGTTACGTTGAGCGTCAAACAGCTCTTTGAAATGGATTTGAACGGGACTAGACCCCCCCCCCCGCCCCCACACCCCAGATCTACACATGCTGGATATTGTGTTTCGCAACATGTTCTATTTAGATATACAGTCTATGGTTATATGGCATGTCTCTTCTGGGAATTGTAGTTTTAAAAGACGTTTTCGTTTTTCCCAAAATTTGAAGTTGACAGTATTAAACTGTGTACACCCCTGGAGGTTTAGGCGATAGTTAACAAATTGGTGTGTACAAATTTGAAACATATAATTAATAAATGGGTGAAAATCGCTTGTGTCCATAATGGGCAGCATTAATATATACCCACATCATGACAGCTCATTGTTACTTTGTAATTCTACTCCACTACAATTCAGAGGTTAACCTGGTATTTTTACTCCATTACATTTATTTTAGGTACTTTGCAGATTCTGATTAATGATGTGAAATATAAACAACCCTTAAATCAGACTTTAGTTACACCTGAGTAACATTCAAGGAAGGTGATTGTCAAATGCCAACAATCAGGCAAGATATTTGATAGTTGGTGCTTGAGAATACATTTATCTGCAGATCCCTATAAAGTATATTCATTACTCGTTATTCTCTACTAATAGTTAATTAAAGACTGTATATAATAGCTATTTTGCACATCCCTTTCAAGATTTCAAGATTTTCTAAGGTTTATTGACATATCATGCACAACTAATTCAATAACGTGCTTTAACCACTAGGCGGGGCACTCACACAGCCATAATAACTTTGTATTATTGGTGTAGGACACTTGTGTATGTATAACATCTGAAGATGTGTAGTTTTATTCATGTTTTCACATAATTTTACAGGATATTGCTATATTATTTCACATGTTTTACTTCTAATATCTGATTTGTAAAAAATCACATACAGAAAGATATCCGTCATTTTAATGGTAAGCTATTGAAATTCTGAATCCATAGATGTGTCTCCCATCACCCAAAACCCCTGACTATTCTCTCAACTCAGTATTTACATTCTTATATTCAAAGAAAATCAGTAAAGTCCTTTTATATCAGCTGTGCACCCTTATGGTGTAAATCTACCAATTGGATCAAATATAAAAGTCAGCCGAATTAGTATTGATACTGCAAGGAGACGTATTGTGTGAAGAGAAATTGAAGATGTTGTTTGATTGCTGATATATTTATGATCATACGGCAGATGTGTAATATGTAATGCCGCCGAACTGTGCATTACAATGCCGTTATGTGATGACTTTCAAAGAGAAGAGCAAGCACACTCGGAATAAAGTATTATTTTCTTCTTTTTAAAATGTTTTTCGGATTTCATATCGCATAAACACCATATCCCAATGAGTATTGTGGCTAACAATCCAATCACCGAGCTTCTAGCTGAGGATCTTGGGTAATGTCCGTTATAGGCCTACATCTGTTTCCGGTGACTTTATTTTGAAATTCAGTTCCTGAGGAACGGCTAAAAAGCCTGAACGAATAAATAAAAACAAGGAAAATGGTGTGTTATTGTTAAGCAAATAACAGAGTGTTATTTAGAAAAGAATAACAAATTAGAAGGAAAAAAAGATTAAAAAAAATACAGATTTTAGTATTCTGAGGCTCTGAGCCTCACAGAAGGCAAAAAAAGTACGAAATTATACGATGTGAAATAAAAAACAATAATCGTGGCTTGATATTGAGTAAGAACATGTTTTTATGAACCTCACAGCTTCCGGTCTTCCAAGACCCGACCGGACAAAAAGACGTGTTGCAGGCACGAAACATAGGCTACTACCAATAGAAATACATTGCTTTCAAAATCGTTCTGTGTGACACAAAAAAAGGGGGAAATCGTGATGGTGAACACGAATCAATAGATTAAATGTCGTGACTATAACACGAAATGCTGTGAGACTGGGTTGAAACATGGCATGCCCGTCGAGTGGCATCAGTTTTGTGACAATTTGCCACATAAGACACCCTCCCCCCACACACACACTCTCAAACACAAACCCACACACACCCCAAGATGGCTGAGAAAGATTCAGGTGAGAAACTGATTTAAATGGAAAAGGGTTAGCTACAATTAAAAACACACCAAAGAGCTGGGGGGAGTAGTGAGGAGAGGCACATGCATCCTCAGCGTTTTATTTAGCTAAGAGTGATTTAAGTTGTACCTTTTGAGTTTGCTATATTGAATTAAAGGGCCAACCACAGCTAAACTGCCCTCTGTTTCCTGAGTCTCTGTATGCTCCTCTAGCATTTTAAGCTGTTTGTGGCTGACCCAGCCCCATGGTCCGTCACAGTAGTGCAGGAAAGAGAAGTGCACTGTTTTGCCCAAGTCACTTACTCCAGAAGTAATAAGGCTTAAGTCAGGTTTCAAATTGCCTAAGTCACAACATGTTCAAGTAATCTAATGCTCTCATTTTACAGAAACACGACAGTGTTATTTGTACGTAAAGTCATTTTTTGAAAAACTTTCAAATACGACTTGGGCCATTAGTTTAAGAAGGTGACGATTTACAACTGTGTGTGGTTAAAAATAAGTATAATTCCAGGAATAATAAACGACAAAAAACTGTGGATCAAAATGTAATAATGCATCATCAATATTATTTACTTAATGTATTGATATTTAAAAAAGGTGTAGAAATAATTCCTTTGATTAACCCCTGGAGCGACCAGTGTGAATATGTAACATTCATGAAAATAAAGGTTAGACAAAAGGACTTCTGTTCACACACATATACAAGTGTACATCTGTGTCTTTATTGGTATCATGTTAACAAAACAGGTGAACACGTAACATCTCAGTTTAAGGACAAGTTGTGCGAGATGCACAAACTGAGGGAAAAAATGTTGAACAAGGCGCATCATTCCACTTCCCCTTCCAGTTGTTGAGTACACAGTCTTCACCTAGTCCGCTGTTGTTTGGTTCTCCTTTATACCAAAATAAATACTTGGCTGCACACCCATCAGACCACATCCATCTTCCTTCTTCGTAGAGGTCACTGAGTCCGATCCATGTATATCCCTCAGCAAGGTCAGATTTTTTGATCAGGAGTTTGACAAAATCCTCTTCCTCTCTGCTGTGGATAGACACCAGGTTGCCTCCCTGGGACACACAGTAGAGCTCTGCATCAGCCCAGGTCGTCTCTGTGTTGAAGTACTTGTAGCAGCGGCCGTTGAAGGAGAACCAGAAGGAGGGACAGGTGTCTTGCTGTAGCTCGATTTTAGGGTCATCTGAAGAAGACACAGCACCCAGAGCCAGGCCCAACAGGAAGAGGAATACCAGCATGATGATGATGATGATGTCACCGTCTCTGTCTGTTAAAGTTGCTCTGAACCGTTGGAGAGGATGGAGATTGTGAAAGTTCAAGTGACAGGCTGCTTCTTTATATATGTGTGGGAATGTGACGTCATTGTCACGTGACGTGATCACATGACCGGTGCCCGGTCAAATATAAGTTACAAAAGTTTTGCCGGCAGTTTCAGAAAACCTTTCTCTTGGCTGCCCGCTCACCATTATCTCCCTCAAGGTAGGACTCGCGGTTTTAAGATGCTTTTATGGTCTTTTCAATGAACCTATGCAGGCTCTCAGTTTGGATTTCATTAGGGCGAGGGCAAGATACGTTTTCCCATCATGGAGGGAAACTCTTCAGACATCAAAGCACGAGACCTGGTCTGTTGCAAGCAATGTGTTTTACTCAAAGTTGAAATCGTTTTTAAGCAACTTGTACGTGTTTTGCAGAGTGTAGAAGTGCTCATAACCAGCCAAGCAACCCGGGAAACTGGCTATGGACGTTTGTTCACTTTATTATAGCTTTTATTATTATTTATAACCTCTGTTTTTGTGTTTAATCCATAGAGCTGAGTATGAGCGTTTCCCCTCCTGGATTGAGCCAGGACGATCTATTACTCTGTCAAAGAAAGCCTGGTTTTTCACCTTCTTTTAATGTTATATTGTATTGGTGTTTGAGCTGGCAACTATTATGTTGCGTTTGTTAAAAAGACTACTGTCCTCTAGTGCTTTTTTAGTTTTATTTTCTGACAATAGTTTTCTTGTGCAGATTGTGGGCAATATAATTGACTTAAGTGTTTGTGTTACAGGCTCCTCTCCCTCTGGGGGAACCTTGTCTGTTTAGTGTAGGGACTGCACGGTGTGACACTTTAAAAGGGTGAGTAAACTAACTTTCACTATCATTTTGTAGAGGTTGTGCTTTGAGTAGTGCATGCTTTTGTTCTCTTTGTCCCTCGCAGTTAGCTGGCATTGTGACCTAGTGGACCAGACCTGCCCATCTGAGGAGGGGAAACCCACCATGTAATAGTGTAAAGTATGTTCACCCTTTTACCCGTTGACAGCTGCTGAGCATTGACATGTTAACATGTATATTTGTGAAATAAAGCTGCATTCTATTTGGTAATGAATGCCTCCGTTATTGTCCTTGTGAAGGGAAGCCCCACCATCTGCAAAACAACTTTAGATTTAGATTGAGGGTCCACAGGTTCCTCCATCCCCTTAACAGGAGTTGGTGTTGTCAGCTATTTAAAGGTGACCCCAGCCACAGTTACCAAAGATTTCTTAAAAGTTGGTCTTCACTTTTAGATCCTCTTGGACTTGTGGGACATGCATTTATTCTTCTTTGGCATCTCCACAAATCCTTAGTGAGGCAATATTTAAAAAGTGTATAATGTGTTAGTTTTTTTTGCTCCAGTCCTGCCTGCTGCCTCTGTTTCATACTCAATTCAAAGTTTATTCTTCTTCTCTTAACAGAGGTATTTCTTTTTCATAGGTGATTGGTAAATGCTGCTGTTCCTGTACATTAAAAGACCTTCACATAAGATATGTAGAGTCCTTGATAATTCAGCAGCTGTTACACCTGTGCTGTTCCACTACTTATCTTATACACGGACGGAAAGATACACTGGAACATGTCGCAATAGTTTGAATGAACCCAAACAACCAGGTGAAGAAATCTACAGAACAAAAAGTATGTGACTGATTCTATAATTGCAAATACAAAATGTAGCTACAAAGAAAAATCCACATATTTATGTAAACATAGAAACACACACACTTTTATATGTTTTAATATGATTAAGTTTGAAATACTATTCAATCGAATTACTGGAAATGAAGGTTGGTACAATGACTTCTTTACACACATAAGTGTACATTCATGTCTTTATTGTGGTCAATGCATGTTAACAGAGCAACAGTTTCAGTGACCTGGTTCAATCTGTATCAATATGTACATCTCAGTTTCTAAGGACAAGTTATTTGAGATGCACAAACTGAGGGATGAGTAAAAGAACATATCCAATCGTCCCAATCCTGATAATAGTTGGTGGCGACACAGTGTTGATCTCCTCCAGCGTTGTTTGGCTCTCAACAGCATGATGTCTCTCCGTCACAGGAGCAGGATGAAGGGTTGGTTGTCGGTTGAGTTTATTCGAAGCGTTGGATGGGATAGAGACTCTGAAGGAGACAAGTGACTGGCTGCCTCATTTTATATGCATCGGGGAGGGTGTTTTCACTGTTGGCCTAATATTATTGGTCAACTGAACTTTGCATACTCTGTCTGTTTTACACAACCACACAGTATCTGGACATCAGCTAAAAAAAAACTAACAGCTCAGCTGGAGATGTCACATGAAATCCATCATTTATTTTCAACCAAACCAAATGAAGGTATAAAATAAAACTTTTGCACTGACAAAGAGTCCCAGAATAACATGCTTTTCTGCAGGAAAATGTTGATTTTAAGTGATCAGAGTCTGTCAATCAGAATCAGAATACCTTTATTAGTCCCGCAGAGGGGACATTTGCATCGTTACAGCATGTTACGAATGTTAAAAAAAACGAAGTTATGATATAATAAAAAATGTTTTTTTAAAAGTGTGTTGAAATAAGCTTTTTCATGCAAAGAAAAAGACTAACCAGCACATTACACTAAAGAAATGTTCAAAAGTGGGTCCTCACTTTGAAATCCTCCTTTCTGAATGTTCTGTTGTTAGATATAAGAAATGCGTTACTTTGCTGTGCATGTGAGAAAATGATAAAGAACACTTTTGTTAAATTAATTGATCCTGCATTGTACATTACTCTCCACAGTGTTCAGTTATTATGCTCCAAATATCTGGAACACACAATATTTAAAGTGTGTTAATCTGTCTGTCTCTCAATCACAACAGTGTTATTTCAGTTTTATCAGTGAGTGTGTCATAAATCTTGATGTGTATTCATTACAAATATTCCACATGCTAGATACAGTAGGTACTGCTGGGACTTCAACAGCTGTTACACTTGTGCTGTTCCCTTATTTATCTAATACACTGAGACTGACGTGGACAAAAGACATGGCAAAAAACACTTTAAAATATCAACAGGAACAAGCAGGTGATAAATGTGTATAATGAAAAGTCTCCATGTTGATACTGTTCACTGTATCACTAATTATTTGAATATTAACTTTGTACTTGCACAATGAACATGAAAAGGAATAATTAATTTATAATAACATATTAAAAAAAATAATGATTTAGGACACCACATTACTAGAGTGACTTCTCAACTTAGGCTAAATGAATTTTGATAAAATGACCTTCGCACATTTGTACGAAAATTACGGAGCTCCGACATACAGAGAGAGTAAAACCATTTACACCCTTTTCACAAGGCCTTTTTACGGCACTTAATATGAACAGATCACAGCTCTGATATATAAGATCCCGTTTTCCAACAATTGTAACTACACTATGCATCTTTGATGAGAGTTAAAACATTGAGATTGTCTGTGAGATCCCGTCGACTTTCCTAATTTAATAAATAAAATGTGCTCAAAAAAGGAGTTTCGTCCCTGTTCATGTGAACTTAAAGTTGAAAAGAAGAGAAATAATTTACATTTCAAACCATTTCTGCTTTTTTGTACTATATCTTTCCCAGAGCTCAGTGAGACGGTATTTAAAGTTTTTTTGTTATGTTCGTCTGTCTATTAACAGAGTGATTTCATTTTTAATGGTGAGTTATTTGATAAAAGTTGAGGTTAGTATTCATAACGACTCACCTGTTAGATGTGTAGTGTACGGTTGTCTGGAACTGTTGTTACACCTGTGCTGTTCCCACATTTATCTGATACACTGAGACTGAAAAATACATGGAGACATGTTGTAATAGTTTGAAGCAACACAAACAAACAGGTGAAATATAGCATCTGTGGAATGAAAAATGTCCCTGTTGTTACTGTTTTGCTAATTCTTTGAATATTACATTTGTACTTGCATGATGAAGATTAAATGAATGTTGTGTTATTACATAATGTGAAAACATTTAGTTTGAGCCACAACAATACCAGACTGACTTCCCAACTTAGGCTAAATGAATGTTGATGAAATTACCTTTGAACATTTGTAACTTTATTTCAGAGCTCTAATGTATTTACACGGAACAAGTAAAAACCTAACTTTAACAGTCTGACCCTTTTTGATTCCCTGCTCATTACAGCATTTAACACCAGAGGACAGAGACACCGTCCTGCTTCTCTGCTGCTCTCAAGTGAAGACAAAACATATAGAACTTTGGCATCTGAGCTTTAATCATCTCAAAAATACACCAATATACAAATGACTATATTGAATAGTAATTTGATACATTTGATAACACAATCATTCTGTTTTACTAACACAATGACCAGTGGAGTGTGTGTGCATCATGTAAAGTGTTATAGTAAACATTTCTAACAGAAGGGCTTTCTATGAGCTGACCACAGCTCTGATTTATTAACAACCACTGACTTTGCTTAACAAAAATGAGACTATGGAGTTTTGAAAAGAAGAAATAACAACTGTTCTAACCAGATGCTGAATTGCAACTTAAATACATTCTAAACAACACTAACGAAAGGAGGCTGCAAGAAAACACAGCTAAATAAGGTAACTGAACACACTACTCTAAACACATATATCAACACGACACTAAGCACATATATAATCACACTAAACACACTACACGAGTCAAACACAGTCTAATAGCTTAAGTCTAAAGTGTCCACGACACAAGAGCAAAACGAGTGAGGCGTCTGATCGCAGCAGAGCCTCCCGAATGATGTCCGTGCCCGGCCTTTGTACTCCTCCCCTGGAAGGTGTGCAGGGATTGGAGAGCGTCGGGCCCGTCAGCTCCAATCACAGTCTTTGGAGGCGGACCAGGAGATGACAGCCAACATGTCAGGGGAACTGCACAGCTCATTTACATAAAACACACACAGCTGAAAACACTCAGACAGATAAGACGATCAGGAAGGCAGCAGCCGTAACACAGACCATTAATGGTTTCAGTCAGTCAACTCTCTTTTGTAATGTTTATTAGAAGCAGCATATTTTAGTTTGAGTTTGGCATC
>CALSBZ010046745.1:2675347-2686806 GCA_943591055.1 Gobionotothen gibberifrons
AACATCGCCTACAGGTCGCAAAAGAAGAACTGTAATGCAGCAAATTATGAAGAAAAAGAAAGTGGAAACTAGGAGAAGTCAAACCAGTGGCAGTTATTTGTTTTCCTTCAAACCCATCCTATAACGGGCTGAACTCCGTAGTAACACCTGGCGGGCTCGGCTCCAGGTGCGATGACATCGGCGAATGAGGGCATGAGCAGATGGAACACTGACCTCCCTCTCCAGGTCGGGGAACAATGGCGGCTGGTATCCATAGGCACACTGAAAAGGTGAGAGACCAGTAGCAGAACTAGGTAAAGTGTTGTGTGCGTACTCCACCCAAATAAGATGCGTGCCCCATGTGGCAGGGTTTTGAGGCAGCGTAGACAGGTCACAAGCTCCTGATTCAGCCGCTCTGTCTGGCCGTTAGACTGCGGATGATATCCAGAAGAGAGGCTGACTGTGGTACCAATGAGCGAGCAGAAAGCCTTCCAAAACTGTGAGGTAAACTGTGGACCCCGGTCTGACACAACATCCCTAGGGAAACCATGGAGACGGAAAAGATGGAACAACACTGCCTCTGCTGTCTCTCTGGCAGATGGCAACTTAGGCAGCGGGACAAAGTGGACCATCTTCGAAAATCTATCCACAATTGTCAATATAGTGGTGTTACCTTGGGACGGCGGCAACCCTGTGACGAAGTCCAACGAGATGCCAGACGGATGGGGCGGTGGTGGCGAAGTCGATAGGGACTTGGCTTGGCAACTGGAAGGTCACCAGTTCCAAGACCAAGTGCTACAGAGGTGTCCCTGAGCAAGGCACCGTTCCCTACACTGCTCCCCGGGCGCCGTTCAAAATGGCAGCACACTGCTCCTAACACTAGGATGGGTCAAATGCAGAGAAACAATTTCCCCACGGGGATTAATAAAGTATATCAAAATCAAAAAGACCAGGGGCGATGTGGCACTGGAAGCGGGCGCAGAAGACAAGAAGGGGGCTGACGGGAAGTCTTGTTCCGGGCACAGACTGAACAGGCTGCCACGTACTCCTTGACCGACTTCTCCATGGAGGGCCACCAGAACCGCTGCTTGATGAAGAACATGGTGCGGCGAACGCCAGGATGGCAGGAGAGGAGGAAAGTATGTGCCCAGTGGATGACCTGTGAGAGAAGGGGGTTAGGAACAAACACAGCCATGGATCCGTGCACCAGTACCGGCCCAAACAGCTATGCTTCCGTGCTCCATTACCTGGCTCACACAGCCAGGGTCCAGGCTTCTGTTCCGTGCCTAGCAGCCATGGTCCCTGCTCCAGTACCGGCCCACACAGCCATGGTTCCGGCTCCAGAACCGGCCCCAGCAGCCATGGTTCCGGCTTCAGTACCGGCCCCAGTAGCCATGGTCCCGACTCCAGTTTCGGCTCCAGTACTGGCTCTCCGGCCGACGCCAGCTCCCAGTGTCCTGTTGGCGTACCGACCGTCTCAAGTCTCTTCTCAAGTCCTCTCTCAAGTCCCTTCTCGAGTCCCTTCTCAAGTCCCCTCTCGAATCTCTTCTCGAGTCCCCTCTCAAGTTCCTTCTCAGGTCCCTCTCAAGTCTCCTCTCGAGTCATCTCTCAAGTTCCTTCTCAGGTCCCCTCTCGAGTCTCATCTCGAGTCCCCTCTCAAGTCTCCTCTCGAGTTCCTTCTCAGGTCCCCTCTCGATTTCCCTCTCAAGTCCCCTTTCATTGTTTGTTTGTCTTCCCTTCACGTCACGCTTCATGTTTGTCTCTTCTGTCTCCCATGTTTTTCACGGTCACTTTTTGTGTTATTGTTTTCCTGTGCTACCGTTTTGAGTTTTCCTCCGGACCCCCTCCACCCACCCTTTTGGAAATGTTTGATTTTTTTTGGACGTCTGGAATCCATCCCTTGAGGGGACACGTTTTTAGTTTTGTATGTCTTGTTATGGGTGTTGTTTTGTGGTTCTGTTCTCCCTGTTTCTTGTCTGGTCCTTCTCCCTGTGTTTTCCTCCCTGTCGTTAGTTTCCCTGGTGTGTCTAATTGTCTGATTGTGTTCACCTGTTGCCCTTGTGTTTCTCTCTTCTTTACCCAGCTGTTTCTTGTTCCTTGATTACCCCTCCCTGTATTTAGTCTTGTCTCTTCCTGTTCCCCTGTCGGTTAATTGTTTGTTTGTCTTCCCTTCACGCTTCATGTTTGTCTCTCCGGTCTTCCTCCATGTTTTTCACGGTCAGTTATGTCCCCTTAAAAATATGTGAACAATATATTAAAATATATTTAATGAATGAAAAGATGCTCTAAAATGGTGTCTCTTTCCTGTCCTTTTGATTCATTATGATCTAAGCTTAGAGTTGAAATAAGGATGAATACATTTGCAGTATAAATGTGTGTGTATGTTTGTCTATGGTTGTGTAATGTCGGGTATTGCAGAAAGACAAAGTCCCATCCGCAATTATTTACTGTGCAAAGTACAATCACAAAACATTGGTAAAGTTTAACTTTAAGTTTCACACAACTACACAGAATATGAACATTACCCAAAAAAGACCACAAGCTCACCTGGAGATGTCACATAAAACATATGATTTATTCATTTCAGTCAAATGTTGAAGTAGTAAAACACTGCTTTAGAAAAGACATGTGGCTTCAGCTGTCAGAAGGTTGCTGGGACACAAGGAGAGACATATTGCTTTCCGTCTGACTTTTCTTCTCATTTACAACTGAAAACTACATACCAAACATGGGCATATATTTACACAAACAATATTACAGTAGTACAAAGCCTTCAATGTGTCCTTTCTTGAATTGTGAACTTTTTTATTTTAACATGCAAACAAGTTTTAAACAACATTGCTTTAAAAAAAAAAAATTACTTCACAGAATGGCCATTAAAACACTAAATACACCTTCCTGTTGGTTTCCTGTCCATTAGAGGAAAGAGAGGAGCGTGATCACAAAACACAACAGGTACATTCGAGCATTCAAACCTTAAACATATTTTCTTCTCAAAATGCTCTTGTACTTTGCTGAACCTCTGGCACCTGAACGTTTGTCACCTCAAAAATACATAAAACAATAAATAGGTAATATAACAGTATTTCTGCTCTATGAACACAAAGAACAGAGGAGTGTTTGTGCATGTGTGCGTCATGTACAGGTTTTTAGTATAAAATGACTACCACAAGGCCTCTCTATGACACTGAATATGAACAGACCACGGCTCTGATTTATTAGATCTAGCTGTCACAGAATCACTGACTTCACAAAATGCATCTTTGAAATGAGACTTTGTAACTTTTTTTAAGAGAAGTAAAACACATTGGTCTTATAAATAAAACGCTTAACAACTAATTGTCCAATTAAACAGTCCGGGTATTGTTGCTGCTAAAGCCTCATTGTGGCTATTGTTGAAAAACTTTACGTCACTAAATATATATAACGGACAGTCAGTTTGCTGACTCATGACTCTTCCACATGTGCCACTGTTACAGCGGTTAGTCTTTAGCTAAATGCTAAACTGATTAACAACAGCTTAGCAACTAGCATCATCCCATACCTGAAGAAAGTTTCTGCAGCAAAAGTTACATAGTCTCACTTTAAAAAGGGGAAATCCACCCTCAGAATTTATGAATATTATTCTAATAATCTTGAATAGTTTGAGTAGATGTGTGGATATGAACAACTCCTGGAGAGGATCGATCTCAAGACTCAACACACAACAGGTTAAGAGTCGTCAAACGAGTCTTTGCACAGAAAATGACTAAGCTGCTCAAAACACACACATTATATTTAGCGAGTCTTTACCTTAATCATCTCTGATCTTTTTGAACCAGAGATGTTTTTGGCACTAAAACAGTTTGAAATCCCAGTCCACCGGTTAATTATGATCTGGAGGAGACACGCCCCTGTGCTCTGAAAGGCTTGGTGTTGAAATGATGAGTAACACTAGTGGCAACAACATTTCTACTACTTCTACTATTGCACGTTACCACCCGTGTTTTAAAAGTATCCAAACAATGCGATACATGCATCGCTAACATAACATTTAGGAATCTCGCCTTTGGATGTTTTCTCCTACTCAGCTGAAATGTAGCACTGATGTGACAGGCTATGCGTTTTACAGACACAGGGCAGGGACAAAATAAACACAAACACTTATTTATAGTTTGCCAGATGATGTTGTGGATCTAAAGCATGTCTCTTTGTACGAGTCATTGTAACTCATTTCTAAATGATTCCCCTCATGCTGCTCCTCATTTCTTTTCAGGACGGTCCCTCTGTGATTGAAATAAAAACAGTTTTTCACAAGTCGGGGCAATGTAAACAGGAATATATTTGTAGGATCTGTTGGTTCAGAGAAGATACATTTTCAGTCCATACTAGTTAGTGGTTGCAAGGAAAAAATAAAGCTGTAAGACTCCTACCAGGCAGATTTACTAAATCACACTTGTGCCTCCTTTATTCTTTCCACACCCTGTGTTTTCAGAGTTTACACAAGACTTCTGAATAATGTGGACATTTCAGTCAGTAAGGATAAAAAGTCTAAATCTCCTCATGTGCTTGGCTTATCGCTTGACATAATTTAACATAAGGCTTTACAAAGAGGAACATATAGTAGGGCTGTTTGTCCTAATCCAAAACCACCACACAGACCCTGATATCAGTCATCATGTCAAAAATCATCTAAGCAAACATCTGGTCTGCTTTACATGATCACAGACCAATCGTTTGGTCAGTGATCATGTGACCGTGTCAGTTAAGGAAATGACAAGAAAAAAGACACTGATAATAGTGACCAGAATAAACCAGTAACTCTGTACTGCAGGATTTGATGTGACATTTGGCACTGAAAAAAGTCTATAGGTCCATATTAAATACAATCTAAAGTGATATGATCACACAACAACATCATAGAGAAGAGGGCATGAGGAGCAGTTGGCTTAAAGTCAACCAGGACTTTAAAATGAAAACAAGGAGAACAAAAAATGTCAAGATTTCAACAACAGTTTTTGAAGTCGGGCATGTTCATGAGAGCTTCAGTGGTTCCAACGTCACAGTCAGTCCCAAAGAAACCTTTTCTCCACATGCCAGACACTGTTCACTCACTGTTTGTTAAAAGCCAGAGCCTTAGTGTAAAACATGTAGAAGATGTTCTGTAGGTTTGTTTTAGTGTTGTACTCCTGCTTGTGTTACATAATATCCACACAATAGCAAAAATAAATATGCTCCACATCATACACCTAACAACTAAGGCAAGTATCCTGGATATACGTGCATCACCAGGCAGGTATGCGATATGAGGATGAAATATGAGACCATTAAGGTGGTAGATTGTGGCTAAAAGATTATAAACTTATCTTCATGGTTGGCTTTGTGTTTGTGACTGATGAAGAGGCCGTCAAGTCCTTGATGGCCTCCAGGGGATGGACGTGACTTCAAAGACAGAAATAAAAGGAACATTCCACCTGCTAAACAGGCTCATAAATAACCAAAAGCTCACCACAAAAACATATTCAGTCCAATAGATACTGTACAAACTACTTACAGCGTCCTCTTCTCTCTCTGTCAGTTTGGCAAGTATGCAAAGTTCAGAGTGTTTACAACTTAAATCCTTTGACCGTAAATCCTTTATAAACACATTTCACTATGTTATAAAGCCGTTTAAGAACAGTGCAGCTCTATGTCTTCATAGGTTGTTTTTTTTAGAACATGTGGCACATTATTGTCCACTTGGCACCACTGATCTCGTTGCAGTGTATGCCTGAGTGTTTGGCATTTTGCTGTACAAAGCGTCTTCCAAGCCCCACGTTCCCGGTGCTAGCATTCCACCTCGCTGTGTCCGGTGTGATGTGTAGGTGTCTTTGAAGGTACGTGCGTTTTTTTGTGTCTTTAAGCACGCGGCTCTAGCTTGTGGGACAGCTCGAAAAGCGTCTGTTGATTGTCGATAATGTGCAGGTAGTGAACGCTCGCCCTCACATCCGCACTGTCGACCCCGATAACCTCGTTGCCTAAGAGACACACAAAACACGCACATTCGTCACAATGAAGAGCTTTCTCTCTCTGCTGAAAGAACACACACATTTGGTACAAACACAGACTGTATTATGGCCATGTGAAGAGAGAAAAGAACTGTCTGGGAATGGTTGCTTAGAAACTGCATAGGTTGCAGCACACTAACCCAGCTGCAGGTGGCAGTAGATACCTCCCAATGAAGGGATCTAGGCATCAATATTTCATCCAAAGTTAACAGAAGGGGGAGACAATGAGCCTGGAGAGCATGTCTCACAAGTTGTTATGTTAGGATCCTTGCACAAACAGAATTCAAAACACACTCACCTGGCTGGTCGCTTTGGCAGTGCCGAATCATTCTCACTGTGTCTGCGATCATGTGCTGTTGGTTCAGGAGAAAAACATGTTTGCATCAGTACACAACCCCCCAGTCATAGTCTAATATTTCAGGGTAGGGTTTTACTGCCTGACAGCACCAACCATCAACATTAACATTTCACATGTTTTTATTTAAAATGAGACGAACGTGCTTCAGCTATTGAATCATGACCTTATTTTCTTTTAAGTGTTAGAGGGGAAGTAAATAGTTAAAAAATAAATATTCCTAGTTGACAAAGATGCATTTTAAAGCAAAGCAACACTATTACATTCCCTCTGCAGCGTGGTTGTCTATCAAGACAGATAACACAGAGGCACTTGGGCAGGTGACTGACTACCAATGACACTTAACAGGGCCACCCTGAACTCTATTATATCAAATAATGCCAGCTTGTGGTTATCAAACTAGCTCCAGCCTGTTTTTGATGTTTTTTTTCCACCACCTGATTGGGACTGCCTGGGGAAAATCTGCATGTTAGTTCCCTGCCATCCTTGAGTATGATGGGTGAGTTACCATGTATGTGTTCAATCAATCACCTGTTGATGCATTTCATCTTGTTATGAATGCAGTTACTGGAGGAGAATTTGAAAACTCACCTGTCTTACAGTATATGTGGAATTTGCTGTTTGCGACGCATTAAAATTCAGAAAACTGACTCAACTCACCAGCTTCTCAAAGTTGACCAGGTTGTCATGGAAAGTCTTATTTCCCTCGTGGATAAATGTGATATCTAAGAGCAGAGGAGGTGAATCATCATTAGTGTGTGTGTGTGTGTGTGTGTGTGTGTGTGTGTGTGTGTGTGTGTGGAGAGGTTAGAGACGATACCTTTCAGGAGAAGAGGCATGAAAGGGATTTTGGGAGGCTTCATCTTCTTGAAGGCTTCTCTATAGGCTTTGTGGTTCAGAGATGGGTCCTAAAGAAAGGATTGGAAGAGGAGAGGAGAATTAAACATTTGAAAATAAAGTCAAATGCTATTATATTTCCAGCTCTGCATCTGTAGCTCCATCTATGTTGAGTAAGGCTCACCGTGATGAGCTCCAACTCTGAGAAAATCTTCTTGAACTTCCCTGGACATTTCTAAAAAGGAAGATTTTTGGTCATTGGTTTTGATTTAAAATACAATACCATGTATGGATGAATTAAAAAAAAAAAGTAAAAAACACACCTCCCAGGTTTGGTTGAGTCGACTGACGGCTGCTGTGTTGAGTCCCATAATGATGGCAAATGCAGAGTTCAAATTTCTTTGGGCTTTACAACTACAAATACACAAAACATATCAAAATGATTAACATCATCGAGCATTGAAATCTTGATGTTGTCGATAAATGCACTTTTATTTATGTATATTTCTGAGAGTGTGTTTGTGTCCGTTCTTACTGAGCTGCGATCTTGATGAACTTCTTGAGCAGCTGTACTCTCTTATTGAGCGACGCACACATGAGCACCTCGGACATGACCCACTGCTGAACCTCGTTGCAGCGCTGCAGCAGGACGGAGAGCGCCGCCGTGTGGCCGGTACCGGGCACACGGCTCAGGGTGTAGTATGCCAGCTCCTGCTGCAAGTGGAAAGAGGAAACGTGTGAGTG
This sequence comes from Gobionotothen gibberifrons, assembly GCA_943591055.1. NCBI lineage: Eukaryota > Metazoa > Chordata > Actinopteri > Perciformes > Nototheniidae > Gobionotothen > Gobionotothen gibberifrons. The sequence goes on from CALSBZ010046745.1 coordinate 2,683,289, forward strand.
AAAGTCCTCAAGCGTTTTAGAAGAATGCTCTAAAATATGTGGTCCAATTTTCAGACTCCACAGTGGGTTTTTTTTTTCAAGCAAATGCTCATATTAACGAATTGAAATGGTGTAGAGTGTCTGAGGATACAGTATCATCCACAGAACAGTGTTTATTTAAACTTTTTCCAAACAAAAACATTCAGCACGTCCAGACAGCGAAAGAACACTATGTTCTCATGACCCAGCAAGTCTTGAGCATTTGCATCTTTAATGCTTACCGGTATGTTCAAGCAATCTTTGCAATGAGTATGAATTTATTATGAACGATGTGCACACACCGCATGTGTGTGTGTGTGTATGTATGTATGTATGTATGTATGTATGTATGTATGTGTCTATACCTCGTGGATGGATTTGAACAGGCTCCAGTCCAGGTGTGTGAGAGCAGCTGCCACATCCCAGGTGTTAATACCTAAGAGTCGCACCGTCCTCCTGCTTAGCTCAGCACTGTCCGTTAAGGGAGGCTGCACACCACACACAAATAAAAAGTTAGGACAAGGTATACACAAAACAACACTACATACACACAGGTGTTGTCTATTCACAGGCAACTCTGAAAACAACATGCTCAATAAGATAACATGCCTACCGTTACAACTTACAACAGTTAATTAATAGGTATTTATCTAATGGCTTGTTGATTACAGACTGTTAAATATATCTTTCCTTAACAAACATCCAATAAACTGCAGTTTCTGAAAAGCCAAATATTGCAAAAACTGATTCAAAGCATTCACAACTGAAGCTCCACTGTGAGAAAACGCCATTATAGAAGTACACTTTGCCCTAATAGAGGACTTTCCAATACTGCCGTCACGGTTGGCAACACCAAAATTCTCCTTTTCTCTCCTATTGAGTCAGAGTTAATACAATTCACCTGGCCTAAGAGTTTTGCTTGCTTAAAATTCATGGCTCGTAGTAACACTGTGAAAAAATGTATGTTTGGGATTTAAAATACACACTTTTCTGCTAGATTTAGCGAGAAGATGATACAGAGGCTAAGAATAATATCAAATGCAGTAAAATGCCAAATAATTATATATCGAGAGGTTATCTTTAAACCTACAAGCTGCATCTTTTAGCCTCTATGAATGTTTGTGAAAATATGGAAAGATGGCTGGTTACAGAATGACAGAAAGAAAAAGTAGGACAGAGATTTTACATACCATAATCTCATTGAGATCCCTGCGACAGACCACCAGCTTTCCCTGTGGGGTCAGAGACTCTGAATACACACAGTCACTGGGCTGTAACACCCTCCGCTCTGCAGAGACAAAGCAACAAGAGGGATGATTAGAACCATTCACAGCCAAGAGGGTCGCAAATCATGCAGTTGCTAAGGGACAAGCTAAACCTATTTTAAAAAAGGAAAGAAAATGGATAATTGATTCAAATAGAAAGATAAAAGTAGAACATTGGATGGCCTAAAGTAATTAATGAACAATTGAAGTTGAAATGTTAACTAAAAGTAAATACTAAACAGATGGAGTAGGTCACATTAGCTGATGGAAGCTATTAAATGGTTAAAATAGTTAACAGTAGCGGATTAACAATCTATAGTTAATGTTTCCTAAAAGTAATAGTTCATGATTATTAAAAGCAAATTCATGATTATTAAAAGCAAATTAACAAATTGTTAAATAAATAAACAAACAAACTGTTCAATTAGTTAGAGTATTGGATGAATGTTTAATATAAATATCTAAAATAATGTAAATATTGTTTGCTCCAGGTGATAGTTCTATAGTTATAAAATAATCAAAGATCACATTTCTGACAAACTAAATTTAACATGGTCTGTCTGTCTGTCTGTCTGTCTGTCTGTCTGTCTGTCTGTACCTCCAGTGTGCAATGCCACAGCAAGCACCATGTCTTCTTCTGTCCTGTCCATCTTCAGACCCACAATCCTTAGCAGCTCATGGGCCTCCAGTGACGGGTGTGTGTGGATACTCAGGTATGAGTCAGCGCTCACGTACACACAGCAAATAACTGGAAGATGGTACATATACTGTAAATATGCTGACACATGAAATGACTGAAACAGAAATACTGTAGATCAAAATGAAGTAGATTCAGAAAAACCCAAGTATTTACAGAGAGTTGAGCTTATTTACTTCATTTAAGTACTCAAAACAATTATACGAGTTGAATTGAAGCAATTTGCCTGGGCACATTGAAATTAAAACTCATGGACTGTCATTATGCATAATGTATCATGTTGTGTTGTGTATGTGTGTGTGCATGTGTGTTACTCACCCTCTCTAGTATCGGTCGAAGGACTTCGGGGTTGCAAACTGTTTTCCTTCAAACTCAACTGCTGATACATTTGTTTACTCTGACAGAGAAAGAGAAGAAGAAACATGGAGATGTTCAATTCTGTATTCATAGTACACTGCTTATAGTTGTATTACAGTTGAACTCATGGATGTATCGCTTTGCGTCTAACCTCCCTTCTCTGGTTTACCTTTTGGTTTGGAGGGCAGTCATCGACAGTGCTATAAGAGGGAAACAAGACGCACAACGGTGAACAGGGATGCAAGTAGGTGTGAAATTGAAACAATATACACACACACACAAAGTGACAGTCAGTCAATGGAGAACAAAGTCTTGTGCAGAGACGAAAACACTTACTGTCGGCGACGCAGAAGTTTCTGGAACTCCTTCAGGTCCTTCTCAAGCGTGGGGAACTCGTACAGATCTTCTAAAACACACCTATACAGGGTCTAACAGAGAGGGAGCAAAACAAAACTATTACATTATTTACACAACATCCAGAATCGCATGCTGTCAAATAAAATGACCAAAATAACATGGCATTATCATAACCGTCTGTGCAGAACATTTACTGAGCAACATTTCGTTTAAATGACGCTGCGTAGTTTGATTAAATAAAAAAAACATCAGACAAATTCTGTACTTTGTGCTGAAAGGGGTGACAAGGCATTCTCTGTAGTGTGTGTGTGTGTGTGTGTACATGGCAGGGAATTAGTAAGAAGTATGAAAGCTCAGGAGGCAGAAACAGCAAGGATACACACACACAAAGACACACACGTCTCCAAACACCTGCTTATCGCTGTCATTGACCCACCATAGCCTCCCATCCCAATTCTCCTCTCATTCCTCCTGTTACTAGGCAACTATCACCTGGGTTACGCACTCCATATGAGATTATACACATGCCAACCCTCGCACTTTGGTTTCCATGGCAACCCGGCACAGAGATACAGAGCCTCCAGGTTACGGAGGGACAAGTGATTTGGTGAGCGTGTGCGCTTCTTGCAGGTGAGCAGTGTGATAAGTACCTCTATGTGTGTGTGTGTGTGTGTGTGTGTGTGTGTGTGTGTGTGTGTGTGTGTGTGTGTGTATGTGTATGTGTATGTGTATGTGTATGTGTATGTGTATGTGTGTATGTGTATGTGTGTGTGTGTGTGTGTGTGTGTGTGTGTGTGTGTGTGTGTGTGTGTGTGTGTGTGTGT
>CALSBZ010046745.1:2693857-2707406 GCA_943591055.1 Gobionotothen gibberifrons
CAGCATTGAGCCCGAACACTGAGCACTATGAATGCAGTCACTAAGACCTTGTAACTCGAAAAACAAGTCAATGGACAGGCCGACAAACACACTTACTCACGCACACACACGCTATCTCTATGATCTTCTGATGAAAGACGTTGTCTGAACCTGACAGACAGCACGTGAGGTATGACTTGGGACAGACAAATATAATGTGTGTGTGTGTCCTGATGTGATACAGATGTTCAGTGGGGTGAGGTCACTGAATCTCCCTCAGGTGTTTTGGTGTGTAATTGTCTCATGAAACCTTCCTCCATACAAAATAATTTAAACATATTTTCACATTACAATGCAGCCAAACGCTTCGACTCCTTTTCAGACTGACTTCGAATGTGTGTTAATGCTGTGTCCCTGTGATAGATGCTGCTTTATTGCCCGATTTTGACTTTCTATCTTATTTCTTACGTCTGTAAAGCCTCTTTGAGCACCTGATAAAATGCTTGAAAAATAAAATGTATTATTTGTATTAAACATTTTCATCAAAATGTCATTGTAACACCTTATAATGACTAATTGTATGGTTGTTTTGAAAGTTCAGGTTAGAAAGAAATCGCCCACTACTGCAGAGGCTTTGGTCTGATTGGCAGAAGCCTCTATCTTGGCACTCAGAGGAAAAGAAAACGGAGGTGTTCAACACGACACGACACGTCTTGTTAAGAACATTTTCTAAATGGCCATTATGAGTATGACAAGTAAAAATAGGCGTATTGCGTTAAATAGGCGTATATCCTTTACTGTATTATACATGTCAGGGGCTCCAGTGTACAAATAGCGTCCAGGTCTTCAAAGAGAACCGAACTGTTGTGGAATGATGTGCTTTCAAAAGATCTGCGATTTCCCAATGCTGAAATTAATGTCTTCAAGGTTAAGCAACACAGAGATGCATTGAGCTGATAACTAAGGCAGTGACAGCTGAAGTGAAGAGATCTGACGCTGCATGCCATTATTACGATTTGGGCCAGCACCCAGACCGCACCCAGCACCCTGGATAAACTCAAGATAACAAAGAGTTCTGAGGCCTACCATTCGAACACATCATCCAGGGGTTCAAACAGGAACCGGGATGTTTTTCACAGGTCTCCATCTTTATTTGTATTAACCTTTCCTTTCTCTCTTTCGACACACCAACAATCCGATGAACAAAAAGTTTGGAGAGATTATGGAACTAATTAAAGTACAGCTATTACAAGAACAAAAAGGGAAAGAGAATGTTGTTTTGGTGTTCCTGATACAGTAGAAAACTGTTGATCTTTCCGATAACACTCGCACTCTTTGCAAAGATGCCAAGAATAACAGCTCCGAGCCAAGAACGGAGGACGGCAGCGCTCAAGATCAAAAGGGTTCCAGAAAATGCTCCAAAACAAAAAACTTTCAACACTGCCACCATTAAAGTGTAACTATATGTGCTCACACAGGCATTCTCAAACACACACACACACACAACTAGATGTAAAGACTTGAGTGTAAACGGCAGCTCCCAAGAACAAACATGAATTTAGCCTGAGAAAGAATGCAAGAAATGAAAGGGAAAATATACAAAGAAGGCACTTGAACGCCGCAGAGGAGGAGGTTAGAAAGTTATGCAACACAGAAAGGGAGGCGGATGACAAGAAAAGCAAGCAAGATCTAAGGCGAGAGACCGGGACTGCAAAGTGAGAGACGCAGGGGAGTGTGGCTTAAAGTGAGAACAACAAGAAGGAGTGTGAAAGATATTGTTGTATCCAAAAGGGCCAGCATACGTCAGCTGTTGATTTGATTCTTTTGCCTCTGTCGACAATGCCAATATGTCAGAATCATGCTCAAATTGGCTATTTCTGTTATGTAATATACCCACCTGACAAAATATGTAAATGATAAGTTGACTGACAAAATATGTAAATGATAAGTTGACTGACAAAAGACATCTATTTGATTAGAGCACTCATTAAAGTATTTTGTCATGCAACATCTCAAATAAGTAGATTTCCTGCTTCTCTCTTTTTTTTTTATATTATACTAATATGGATGTATTTGTGTTCTGAATCAACCAAACAAGACAACTAGGTTTTAACATCAGCCAAATGACTAATCTACAAAATAATCAGCATATTTATGATGAATTTACAATGGTAACAAATGTATTGCAGCCCCACCTCAAGCTGCAGTGTGAAAAACCTTGAACAGTCAAACATTTACAAACTGCTTTGGTAAAGTTTGCTTTTTGTGGCCGTCACTTGTTCTCAGCCAACAGGTGTGTCTGTCCCTTTCCTTCCTTTTCTTCTCATCCCTTCCTACAATTCAACCTTCTGCACTTCCAACTCGTCTACACCCTTTCCTCCTCACGTTCGCCTCTACATTTCTGAAAACACTTTCTCTCTCTCCTCTCTTCTCCTCTCTTTTCCTCCCCTAGGCCAAGACTCTCTGCCTTTGAATGGTCAGACTTTCTGCTCTAGAAGCTCGAGATTTAAGAAAGGTACATGGAGACCAGGGGACATGAACTTACTGTCAACCTCATGAGGTCACAGACCTAGTGCACAGACACAATACGACGTACAGAGGAAAGGTGGTCCTAACGGAAAGACTAAAGGAAGCCCTCTCTGTTCCCTTTTGTGTTTCTGCATGTGTGTGTGTGCTGTGTGTGATGATAGAAACTACGCCATATCTCTGTTGCTCCAGGCCTGATTCCTGGAAATAATGGATAAGAATATGAAACACAATGCGTTTCAGTCAGCAGCTCTCATTCGTGCAACTCTCACACACAGAAACTGTAACACAAGTTACCAAAAAGCCTGCCTGTGTGCGACATGCACACTGTGACCTTGTATAATACTGAGTCGGGTTGGCCCATGGCTGATCCAATGAGAATGAATGACAGTGCACTCAATAAACTACTCAGATACAGGAGTTAGAATCACTATGGAGACCCACAGAGGTTTGTCAGAGCTTGTTTGTCATTTGGAAAAAAGGGAAATAAAATGTAAAAATCACCATGACAACACAGTAAAAGTAGAGTGGTCTTTTTGGTGAATAGATATTTAGGGTTGGTTTTTGCCATATTTTGCGGCCTGAGCTGCACGACTCGCTGTCTCAGAATGATATTAAACACATCTTACATTTTGGTGCATAACTGAAAAGGATCCTTCATTTGTTCACTTTTAGAAATGATTACAGCTCAACATGTGTGTCCAAACGTAGGAAACACCAAGAGCCTAATTGATTGATCTAGAAAATAATTGCCAGCTTAAAATACATTTTCTCTTTGGCTTCATTCAGAAGCACTACTTTGATAAAAAAGAAATATATATGTTTCTACTTTTGTATGCAAGAAATGAAAGTGAAAAAATATCCTCTATGGAAAAATCCCCAAGGCTGGGCTTAGGTCAAACCCACCAAGCAGATTTCACAAACACATATTAAGATGTAGGGTGAAAATCAGACTGCATTTCACTTCACTTCCTGCCCCCAGGTGCACCGTAGAGCTGGATTATACAGTACAGCGCTTCTCTAACACCCCACTCATTAAGTGCACACACTGACTCAGCCAGCCAGCACCAGCAGTGCATGAACACACACACAGACACACACACACACATATAAGCTCCCACACATGAGTATAAGCTGAAGCCAGAAAACTCACACGCACAAGTGAACATAGACATACACAGTACTTTGCAGACTGTAAAAGGGCATGAGATCACATTGCACTAAGCCCTTATTAACACCCACATTAGATGAGCTAGAGAGCTGCTGGTTATTTAATCTGAACTGATAGGAATGAAGCAAAGCTCTACGTGTGCATATATGCAATGATAGCTTCCGTTTGCATGTGTGTGGGTGAATTGTAGTGCACAGATGTGTCCTCGGATGATGTAATAAAGTGAGGAGGCATGTTGTGAACTAAAAAAGAAATGGAGTGCAATAACCCACCACAGCATTTACATTTTTATAAAAGAAATGTAAAAACAGCAATTAATACAAATAAATGAGTTTAGGTGACATATGATAAACTGTATGTGAATGTTGATTATATTTGTGTTGCTACCTTGGATAATATTTAGCAGTACGCTTCCATTTTAGCTTATTTTATGTTGACATTATGAATGGGAGAGATACCTACTTTCTCTTATTTTTAGCTCATCTGTTTTGTGGATATTGTGGTAAAGAATGTAATGTTTGAATGTCGTTTATTTTCTCTTTCCAAGAAAGAGTAGTTGTTACTGTGTTAATAACTAATGGTGACCCTAAATAATGTACATTAGAGTAAATGTGGACATGTGTGTTTCGTCCTCTAGACTAACAGCAACACAAACCAGGATGGTCCTCCTCGCATTACTCCTGACCATTCATGAGTAACTAAGACCTTAAGTGCGTGTTTTAAAAGTGACTACAATAATTGCCACATTCACCACATCATGACGTACATTACTCTGTACTCATGATAACCATATAGCCGCAACTCGCTTTGCAGATTACATGGTGAGAAACCAATGACTTTGCAGAACAAACTCAGACCAGGGAATACTGTATGATATAAATGCAATTTAGGTGATTGTCCACCACTTTAAAAAGGTAAAAACTGCTCAACCAGATGAAAATCTAAAATCAATGATTGTAGGTCAACCTTTGGAGGGACTCTATGAATCAGCATACCATTACAACATATTGAGGCTGTCCCACCACATCACCTCTGACCCTAGCCATGTCCTGAACAGCGGATATGAATTGTAACCATCAAATCGGAGACACAGTGTCCCGCGATTTAAAAAGGTAAAACTGAAGCATTCTTTTGTGCACCACTCAAATTAAATACAGAGCTAAAACCCAGATCTAATGTACGTTTTTGTGCAAGTTTCTCTTCAGTGACCCTGATGTTTCGTCAAATATTCCCTTGTATCTCGTCTTAAATATCTGTCCTTGTTGATGTTGGAGCTGCTCTGGTGGAAAAAAAATGTCAGACTCTCTGACAATACAGTATTATCGTATCTTAATTCAAAAACATTAGAGCCATCATCACACTCACCGCCTGGTTCCTGTCTGGCAGCCGGTAGTTGTGGTTCTGCAGCAGCCGGCAGCCGTCCTTGGCCAGCCGCTGAACGGCCTCCAGCCCCAGCCGGCTGGTCAGATCCTCGCGGCCGCACACCGTCCCCATTCCTCCACCAACGCCTCCGCTGCCCCCGCCATCCCGCAGCGCACACACTCCGCCCAGCTGCAACACAGGTGGCAAAAAAACATATCTCAACCCGCAGTCCCAGGACATGCTGGAGACAGTCAACAAAAGTTTGTTTGATGGAGTTCAAGAAGGTTCAGTGGTTTTGTCCAAGCAGTTTGGGTGTAATCCAGAAACATGCAATGACAAGCTCTCAGCTGGCCCTTTATGTCCATGTGCGGAGAATGAGATGAAATTGTAATCCTGGCTCTGTCTTGGTCTCTCTCTAATTCTTCCTCGTTGCTTTTTCTTTCTATCAATTACAGTCGGTAATTCCCTTTATCTGTTGAAATTCTCTCTTTGTCTGAGTCTGACTGCTCTGTGTCAGACGATCTGCTGGAGAAAGAGTGGTAGTCTGTGATTAGTAGTAAGTGGGCGGGTGTGTGCGTCTGTGTGGGAAGAGCGTGTGCTGGTGGGTGTATGTCTGTGTGTGTGGGAAGAGTGTGTGCTGGTGTGTGTGTGTGTGTGTGTGTGTGTGTGTGTGTGTGTGTGTGTGTGTGTGTGTGTGTGTGTGTGTAGTGTCTATAGTTTGTACTTAAAGTTAAAATAGAAAGTGTGTAAATATGAATATCTAAGAGTGATATAGAAGAAACAGTATTAGATTTCATTAAAAAAGCTGATTAAACCAATGGCTTTGTCCTCAGATAGACCTGACGACAGGAAAAATTACTATGTGCTTGTACATTTGTGTTTGTATGCTCCCTAAGGTGCTGCTAAAATGATGGTTATCACTGGTCTGGTCTGTTTATTTTCCTTGGAAAAGGAAAAGAGAGGCATTTCATTTGGCTCCGAGCTGGTTAACCCTTCCTGTGAGCTAAACTATCCCACGGTGCCATGCTCTAGCAGAGGGTGAAACACCCACACACACACACACACACACACACACACACAAAACATGATAGCATATTCCCACACTTCATTTTGTTTACTAGGAAAACTCCCCCCGGTGACAACTCTTATCTGCTGAAAAAAGCCACGTACACAAACAGATATTATATCAGAGCCACAGTCCCCTGTCTCCTGCTTCCTGTTAACCTGCCGTCAACTTCCTGTCCTAGACACAGAACTCACCAAGATAAACCTGTCTCTGTCTTTGTGTGCGTTTGTGTTGTCCGGCTGTCTCCGTCCATCTCCTTTTCTCTCCCATTGTGACCTTCATTTTTCTTTGGTCTCTTGCGTTTAAGATCTATGACAATCTATAACGTTGTCGCACTAGTATGTGGTTTATATGTGGTTAACACAAGACAATCATGTCAAATAAACAAAAATAAATACTCGTGTTACCATTACAATCTGCAGTGCTCTCTAAACCCCTCTAAACGGTTTGAGAAAAATATCTTATTGTGATTATTTGACTGATATTCCAAGTGTGATATTGGAGGAAATTATCATTTTGGCTTCACTTATATTGACAAATATATAAATGGTCGGATTTTTTGTGAGGATCCGTTTCTTTTAGGTCCGTAAAATACGATAAGTCGGCCCGGTCCTATCCGCTCTATACTTTGCCTGTAACAAATATAGCTTGATGACCACTGGGGTGAAAGCAATACAACAAATCTAAGTTTATCTTTAAATAAAACATTGTGCAAGACTTCTAACCTTTAATAACATTAAATATATTTAAATGAGGGGATAATTACTCTTTAATCATAAACATATGCAACCTTTTACATAGGGGGTTGCAAAAAGCCATTTCTTTGTGTTAAGGGGTCATAAGCCAAACACTTATGAGCCATTGATTAGACTCACAGTAGTGTTCAGTGTCTCCTATGTTACAGGGTGTTAGAGCATACATGTATTACATTACTTAACAACAGCCCCTAAGGGTCGTTTTAATTTTGAAGCAGTTAATAGTCGCGTCTCAAGGTCACAGCGAGTGCTCTGCATATATTGAGTGTCTATTGAATTTCATTGTTAAACTTTGTTGTGATACATCCCCTGCTAATTGGTTACAGGCGATGTTGTCACGACTTAATTAACTGGTGGGAAAACATCCTCACCATGGCATGCATGCATATATAGTACTGTGTATGTATTTGTGTTTTAAAAAGATTCCTTTATCCCCTGCTCTCACCCTTTCTCCTCATCTCTGGTGCCATCTGATGATGAATAATTGATGTAGAAAAAGAGGTTTCCACTGTAAAGAGATGGCACCAGAAAGCAAACATGCCTTCCTCTGCACTCTGTCGTGACCCCATTTCAACCTTCAGCCACTTCATGGAGGCACACACACACAACAAACAGCTTTTTAAATGAGAGAAGGCTAGCCAATAAAGAGTACTACTTACAATGGATGTCCCAAGCGGGGCTGTATTGGTAATATAGTGTCAGTATTTGATAGTATTTTTCATATTGGTCATTTCCGAGTATTTTTTTAATGGCAATTTCTGTGACGACAGCTGTCAAAAAGCTTTACTGTGCCCTTTTATTAACACTGAATCCTCTCCCAAGAGAACAGTACTTCATAGGCAGGCAACGTTTAAGGCAGCATGCACAAATAAATAGCATGCAGTTTAATCAAATAAAGATATTCACAATGACATCATGTCTTTGCCACCACACAGGTTGAACCTATAGGTGCTTTGCATGCGCTACAGCGACATTTTATAGGTGAACCAAACCTCTTCTCGCTGTGCCAGGAGTGGTTGTCTTCCTGGCTAAACGGTTTTAAACATTATTATCTCCACTGATATAAATTCCAACTTTAAATGTTATGTAATACTTCAAAATGGTAGTGAACTCTTGATTTTTTTTCTATACCAAACTGGATTGGCTTTACTAACTATTTTGTAAGCCTACTTTAAGATGATTGTGCACTGACCAGATTACTGAGGGGAAATATAAATATTGGATTGAAAATGTATTGAAGGATTGGGGGCAATGATAAGGACATTGTCTAGTATAAGTATGTGTGTGTGTGTGTGTGTGTGTGTGTGTGTGTTACCGGGCTGCTCTCCTCGCTGGGTGTGCGAGGCTCATGTTGGCTCGTCTCTGTCGTCTCAGAGTCCTGCTCTGATACTGCAACCCACCCAAAGCAGAATCAAGTCATTTATGACAGATCTTCACACACTCATTATGTAACATTGTGAGTCATCCATGTCCTCATGATGCATTTCAATTTTCTGATTCGTTTTTTTTTTTAATTGTTCCATCTATTATTGATTATTAAACAAAGACCATGCATAGAAAACATTCACGAATAATATACAATTTAGGCTAGATTTCGCTATTAGCTGATTTCCACTTAATATTCCATTCTTTATAACAATTATAAATACAGATCAAATCAAGGATTAAAGGAGCAGTAGGTAAGTTTGAGAAACCGCCTCGGGTGCACAAAAATTCCAAAGTACACAACCGAAAAGAATCCGCCCCTTCCTTCAGACTTCCTACAGAGCACCTCCTCCAACACACATGAAGGCGCACAAGATCATGATAATGAATGTAAAACAAATGTATAACACAGTTATTGTCAGTGCTTATATTTTTGAAGCTAGCATGTTTGTTTTGTGAAAATGTATTACAAATGTTACGTCTGGCTGACGAGAGCAGGCTGCGCCGGTAACGTTACATATCAGCACGGTGTGCTCCGTAAATAGTTACCATAGTTGAAAAGCAACTCCGATATTGACTCTGGTTTGACTTCTCCTAGTTTCCACTTTCTTTTTCTTCATAATTTGCTCCATTACAGTTTTTCTTTTGCGACCGGTAGACGATGTTGAAGAAAACTCTGCCATGGTGAAACTGCCCTGCAGCGGCTGCTGCTGCTGGCGACTGAGCAACAGCTGACGGGAAACACACCCAATGACGGCACGCAATGACTGCACGAGTGTGTGTGTGTGTGCACGAGATTGAAGGCTGACAGACAGGTCGGCCAACCAGTTATTTTAGCCGGCCCGGCTAAAAGAATTGGTCGTAGTTTTTACAGTATTACGGCTTCCACAGATGAATTTTTTTTATGGATTTTTTTTCAAAGCACTTAATATCCTGATAGCAATGCATATTCTAAGAGCATTCCATGGAATATAACAAAAAGTGTATCTCGAGCCGGTTTCTCAAACTTACCTACCCCTCCTTTAAGTCATTTCAATAAAATATCTTGATCAAGCTCATATTAATGCTGAGAAGAGGACTGGTTGCTCATTATATATTTATCTATCTAAGATGTATGTATACTTACAAGCTTTACGAGTCTTTCGGGCAAGAGCAGCTGCCAGCTCACATTGTACCTGTTGAAGAAACGGTGTCAAGACAATACGGAAAAATAAAAATATATACGGTAAATGATTGATGAAAACATTCGCACTGACCGTAGAAGTGAGCCTCTCAAGAGCTTTCATCTGGAGAATCTCACTGCAGATGTCCCTGTTGCCTTCAGAGTCCTCCTCTGACCTTGGATAGACACACACACACACAGCTTTACTTATAACTGACATGTGCAATATTGTGATCAAAGGCTCTCCAGAGAAATGGGATTCCTGCAGGGTTTTGATCTACGCTGCCCCCTGGTAAACCTAGAGAAGAACTACAGCCTGCAGACACATCTACAGTACTGGATGTTCCCGCCTGTGGACGGTAACACAATAAACACGAGAATATTTGAGTGAGAATATTTTCTGTGTGTTAATATTTTCTTTTGGCGAGTGGTATCTGTTCTATTTTTCCTCCCATCTGTCTTTCTATTTCTTTACTGCTCACATGTCTCTGTATGGAGCATCTCTCTCTGCACCCCCCTTCTGCCTTTAATGTGGTTTCATTTAAAATAGCTTGCAGACACACCCTCCTATTGATGTTAGTGAGGCTGTGCGTGTATGTAGGCGTGTGTGTGTACATGCATTCAGAATATATATGGACGTGTAACTTGTTTTGAGGATTTTTTTCAAGCCTGAGTGCATCTGTAATTACATTTGTGTAGGAGTTCATTTGTGTGTGTGTGTGTGTGTGCGGTATAAACAGGTGATTGTTTTGGGGTAAACTGTGTTATTCCCACAGCAATAATACAAGGTTGTAGAGTTTGTCTTCGATAGCGTCAGACTGCACCCGAGGGCCCCTCCCCTAATATGTTCTCTTACAAAACCACTGTTTGGATTGGTCTCCCACACACTGCCTCACCCCCGCACTACACACGCAAAGACTGATTTGCATACAATTTGGATTTTAGCAACAGATCCCAGTGGTACGAGTAATACTTGTGAAAGGAAGAAGATGAAGCACTGTGTGTGTGTGTGTGTGTGTGTGTGTGTGTGTTGTAATCTGATAAGGGCACGATAGAGGCAAAGCGGGAGAGATGGCGATAACATGTAGCGCACAGCCTGACACTTCAGCTATCGGCTCTGACACAGACAGAGAGAGACGAGCCAGGTACTGTAGACCAACAGATGCCTTAAAGGAGCGTGGAAATATCATATTTTTACTGTCACAATAAAAGCTGCTTGTGCTTTCCTTATCAGTATCTGTGTTTGAAATAAATCCACTCTTTAAAATAAGATTACTGATGATTCAAAATCTGCTGGATGAACAAAGGCAAATGATCAAGTTGTCAAAGCGATTAAATATGGAGGATTTTAATCTTTTGTGAGGATCATGAGATGAATCTATTCTGAGTCACCATGCTAAATGTATTCTCATCATGGAGGGTCATTAGGGTTTTTAGCAGCCGTTCATTTGGCAAGTTGGTGACTCACCATGAGGCTGAATGTATCTGTGCTGGAGGACAGGCACAGTGGGAGCTGTGTCACCAATCATTAAGCAGCACAGAACAGTTTTCAAACAGCATTGATAGAGGATTAACATGATCGCTGCTTGCAATGTCTCCCTTTTTATTCAAAGTTAAAGTCATGTTGAGATCCCACACAATAAATTAAAAGCGTACAAATTCTTATTGTGAACAATGTGTCAACGTACTTTGATTTCTTGAGCAGGAATAATGTACATACTTCAATCTGATGCAATGTAACAGAGATAGAAGCCTGTGCCATAATGCAGATTGTGGGATTGAGGTTATCTCTGTCGAAACCCTTGACTGTGTGGCTCTGTTTCTTCAGCCCTCTGCAGAATCTGATTGGCTTGTTGCCCTCTTTGGACCAAAGTGCCATGCAAAGCAAGCAAGTGTGTTTTCTCATCCTAAGCTAAGGTGTCATATAGCTTGTGGCAATTCTCCACTTCCTGCTCAACGATATGCAGAAATACCTTGGTTTTTTAAAAGGCATAAAACTGGAAAACTAAAATGAAAATGCGCATAGATAAAATTCTGTATTTTATATACAATGAGGTATTATTGAAGGGACAAAGAGAGAAGATAATGTGAACATAAAGCCTTAAAATGTTTTTGTTGCAAGTCTATTGTATAGCATTACATTACTGTGCCCTTCCCCTCTGTTCTGTGTCTATACAGAAGTTCTGTGCAACTGATATACTGTACTAAAGTACCCTTTTTCACTGTGCTAGATGCAGTGATTTTCACTCATTTGAGTCAATCAGTTCACGCTTTGACAATCAAAACTTGACATGGACTAAACTTTCAAATGAACAAATGTGGTGACATTTGCACGGGGGCAGTGAGCAGGACATATTTTCATAGTTAAACTTTAATTACCTCTCCTTATAAAGCACTTTAAAAAAGCACTGTATATGCAAGTTCAGACCTTAAGTGTTATTTGAGCCACAGAGGAAGACAGAGATGAGACAGTGAGAGAGGCCTATAAAGCTCATTAAATAGAAACAGAATTGAATGCAGATGGGGACATAATGAGAGAAGAGGGACCTGTTATTTTGCAGAGTAAATAAGACTGTCATTAATATAACAGTACCTTTTTCAGAATAAGAAGACTTGAAACCATGAGATTCTTGTTGTTTCTTTCCCGCAAAACAGCAATTATTTGTAGAAAGCCTCACGGTGTACAATGAACAATAAACTAATCATATTTAATGACCACATTGTGCCTGGTAGCAGTTTGTTCAGACGCAGCGATCCAATTGGAAACGCTGGAAGTGTTGACACAAAGAGAAACATCTTCTACACATGATGCAGAGGAGATAACACATTTAATTAGTAGCATATTTTTCTCAGGCTTCACCAAGGAAAGAAAATCACTAGCAGGAGGCCAAACTGTCAGCTGATGGTACAAGTTATCAGTATCAATGTAATGATTGCCTCATTAGATTAAACTTCAGCAAGAGATGGGTTGCCATAATTCATGAGGAGCGCTAGCATCAGTTACACACGGCTGCATTTCAAATCTTGCTGCAGCAGCTCAAAAAAAGTGCAATTCTCTTATTTGGTAAAAATACACATTCTAGTTTTGCTGTAGATAAACTTAAGATAAAAAAAAAACGGTTCCAATCTGACATTAGTGTTTTTTTTGGAAGACTTTTTTTTAGATAAGAAGCACTCCGACTAGAACGGATACACAATATCTGACGTACAATTATTGCTTTAGAGATTATATACTTTTGGCGTTTTCCCCTGGCAGCTACAACTATTCTCCTTGACACCAACAACAGAGCGAGAGACAGAGAGGAAGGGAGGGTGTGAGACGAGAGGATGCCTGCAGAGAAATGTCGCGCCAGTCAAAGAGAGGCTCAGACAGCAGTGGGGTCAAAGTGACAGAGGGAACGTGTTGAATGCATAATCTCATCTGTGTCTAATACGCCCAAAAATTGAACCGCAGTTTTTGAGATGTGTTTAGAAGAAACTCACAAAATATGTGGATAATATGAATATGATTGAGAATACATTTAAAACACGACATGATAAAAACATGCAGACATGTCTCTAAACTTTTTGCAGGCAAATCAGAGAGGATCACAGCCAGGGAGAAAAAACAACTAAAATATTATTGGTTAAATTAGTGAAAAACGGGGTAGAAACCTGTTAATAAGCACTAATTTCTCTGCACACTACCAACCTGTGGAAACCATGTGTCGTGGAGTGACCCTAAGTATGCACGTCATCTATCATGATGTATAGAAACACAGAGGTACATAAAGTATGTTACATGACAATTATATCAGTAAGTATGACATTCTATTCCCCTCGCCGTCGTGCTCTCTCCCTGGTGTCTGCAAATACTCCCTTTGAAGTTGACACACAGATGAATGTGTGCTCTTGTTCCCTCGCTCTCAATATATACTCAATTTTTTTTACATTCCCCGTCTCACCATCTTTCTTTCTCTCCGAGTGACAGATTGAGTTCAGTGGCATCCTCAGCAGCAATCCCACATACAGGAGCAGGAAAGCCGGGAACTCTGGCTGACACCACTCTGCGTGTGCGTGTGTGTGTGTGTGTGTGTGTGTGTGTGTGTGTGTGTGTGTGTGTG
>CALSBZ010046745.1:2721114-2778352 GCA_943591055.1 Gobionotothen gibberifrons
GTGTGTGTGTGTGTGTGTGTGTGTGTGTGTGTGTGTGTGTGTGTTTGTGTGTGTGTGTGTGGTGAAGCATAGCTAACTGTGGTGTCTGGAGAGGACCAGTCCGCACAGAACAGCCATACCTTCACACTACTTACCCACGCCTCATCACACTAACCCACACGCACACCAAGTTAGATGAGAAAGAAAGCTCAATATGTTTTCTTCATCTACTCAGTCTTTCCTTCTCTTCAGCTTGGCAATTCAACCAAAACACAAAGATGATACGCTTCATGTCACAATTAAAAACGGTCTGCTATTTTGACAGTAAACCAGCTGCTGACATGATTGATGTAGCTTCATCATTTTAAAACCACTGTAATACTCAATAGGGAAGTAATCCACTGATTCATCCAGCCTTCGTAGCTTCAGTGTAATGTTGTTGTCTGGACTCGTATTTGGTCGTTCTTATTTGCATATTCTGTTTTGCAGTTCATTACAGGATTACCTATGGTTGAGATGTTTCTACACCGAGAGGATTTAATCGTATTATACAGACAGGTAACAAGAACACTGAGCAGCCTTGACATGTAAGTCCTTTAAACATCACTTGTAACGTGACATAAACTGTTCATCACCTCAGTCCACGGTGGCTTTCCACCACAAATGTTGCATATTTTTAGCACATTCGGCACCTTAGGGACTGGAAGGCTTGGCAACGTGTCCCTGATTCCCACAGAGGCAATCAGGGACACGTTTTTCCTGCCTGCCACAGATGAGATGAAGATGAGCCGAGCGGACACTGTGAGCAGACATTTGGCTTGTCAGGTGTGTTCGTTCCACATCAGGGAACACGGTGTCACACACATTTACTGCTTACTAGACCCATCATCACACAACAGAACCAGAGAGCCCATGAGAGAAAATGCTGATGGTGGATCTACAAATGTGCCTTACTAGGATTGGGATTTTAGTTGAATTTACTAAATAATAGAGATAAAGCATTAGTTCAACTGAATCATGATCAAGAGAAAAATAATCTGCAACAGCCATATACTATTCTACAAATACGAGGATTTGATTCCTCTTTGTTTTATATGATTTCAAAGGGATTATCTTTGAGTACTGGGTAGCAGGTAGGAAAAAAACAAGGTATTTCAAGGTGGACAATCACCTTGAGCTTTCAGAACTTGTGATGGGCATTTTCACGTTTATAAAAAACAATAACCTATAATTAATAGAATAAAAAAAAGAACATATGACAGATAACCCAATATATTTTTCTTAGTGTATACATGTATGTGCGTATGTAGTGAATTTGTTGGGGAGGGATAGTGTTGCCTTGACTACCGGAGTGTGAAGGCATGATATCCAAACGCAATTCTAGTTATTATGCATGTAGCACGCACGCACGCACGCACGCACACACACACACATTGCCTCTGCGACAGTAATGCTTGTAACAAAATGAAAACACCTGAGTCGTGACGGGGTTACGAAACAGCCTCGCAGCACAGAGCGAGGGGTCGGTAAAACTCACGGTTAAAAAGATAAAACGTTGCTACGGTTTATCAAAACATAAAAACACGGAAGGACGGACAGTCAGTCAGGGGTCAGTTTTTCGGAAATACTCACGCTCTTCTTCCGCAGGTGCAGCCCGTGCTTCAGTAGTCCTGGCAGATCCCGGATTTTGTGTTTCAGCTGAGCCTGGTCTCGTGCGCTCCGGTTCCATCGTAAACCCGCGAGCAAGCCGTCCTCTGCGGGCTCCGAGTCCTCCATGGTCCCCCTCCTGCTCCTGTCTGTCCTCGAGCTACCGCCTGCCACCGCTCCGGAGTTTTTAATGTATCCTCACAAGGCGCACTGCCGCCCGCGCCCGTTCGCCATTTCCCCCCTTACCTCGCGCTCACACTCAGCGACCTGCATCTGCAAAAACTGCACGACCTACTGAATGTGTATTCTGCAGCACGCGAGGCTGCTCCACTCCACCCAATGGCTCGCGCGTCCTACTCCTCACTACCAGGTTGATGAGTGTGTGAGAGTGTGGGTGGGTGGGTGGGGGGAGGTCACAGGTGCAAAAAAACATTGCATCACTTCCACCCTTCATTTAAATTCAAAGGGGCTTTATTGGCATGACCATATCGAAAACATAGAAGTGCCAAAGCATGTTGTACAAGGTGTTACAACATGAGCAAAACATTAAACATATATGCCAACAATAACATGCAATTAAAAACCAAAGAAAGTGTTTGCGTGTGTGAGATTCAAAGGATTCAAAGGCTTTATTGTCAACTGCACAGTAGCTACAGTGTACAATGCAACATAAACGTATAAGACACAAAACAATACAAATGTTAAATCTATACAAAATAGTCCAGGATTATGTTTCAAGACCAAGTCATGCAGATGAAGTAAACTATGAACATGTAATACAAATAAATGCAATAAGCTAAATGTTGCAGAGATTGTTGTAAGTCACCAATTGAATTCAGGAGTCTATAGAATAAGATAAACATATACGTTTGCTTGTGGAGTTGATATTTCAGTCTAATTATAATGTTTATTTATGTCCTAGGCTTCACTATAAAGATAATAGCCTTGTGGGGAGGGAGAAATTAAGCAGAAGAGACTTGGTAGGGCTACGTCACCACATTACCTGGCTCAAATTTCCAAAAGTAAACAAAGAGAAGCCATGGAGTGTGTGTCTGTCTGTGGGAGGTTGTATGCTGCACAGCAGAGTCTATGTTCCAGGTGTGGAGCTACATCGTGTCCTGGCTGTGAGAATAGCTGTGGAGCTTTTTCATTCCGGTTTTACCTGAGGCAGAAAGCTGATGAGCTGAAACATGAGACGGTCTCAAACATCCAGCCTGCGAGGGGATGAAGATGAGATGCCTTTGGTTCCCCACTCTTTACATTTCCATAATAGTCATCATCAGACAGTACTTTGAAACTCTTTCTTTTGTTAGAGGCAGTGTATGTTTACTTAGCATGCTGGTTAGCCCCAGTGTGTCTCATGTTGGCTTTTAAAGCTGCACTCCCCTGGCATCATAATAAGCAACTATTTCTCTATGCGTTTTGCAAGAAGACATTCACATGGCTTGAAACATAACTCAGCTCTGTTGGGGAATTTGATTAGATTAGATTAGATGAAGTGAAGATGATCAGAAGGAGAATTCATTTGCATTCAGTAGATCCAATTGGATCTGAGCTTGACACTGCAGATGACATAAATGCGAGCAGAGTTCAGTTTGAGTGCAGGGGGTTTAGTTGTATAACTCAAATGTCGAGTCTGCTTTCCTGATAGGACTTGTAATCTGGGATAATTGGCCCCTTTCAGGGACTCAGATTATACCAACACCATGGCTGTCAGTTGTAATGGGCCGCCATACTGTTTAGCAGCTGAAAAACTCACACATCGTTTTTTTGTAGAGCTCAAAAGCTAGCTGTAACGTTTCATTCAATAACATGATAAATGTACGTTTGGTGCTGAATCCAGACTCAAATGAGGAACAGAAACAGTGATGTTCTATTATAGTCAGCTTTCTTCTTTCTCCACTGCTCTCTATATTTGTCGGTATCGCTTTAACTTTTACACTTAGGGCCTTTGCATTAGCACAGTTTTAGGGGACTTGGCTTGAAGCCGGAGGGTGGTGGGTTTGAGTCCCACACGGACCCCGGTGCGGAGTATGTGCTGGTAGCTGGAGAGGAGCCAGTTTATCTCCTGGGCACTGCCTATGTGCCCTTGAGCAACGCTCTAATTGCTTGGAGCTCCGACTGTGTGGAAGACTCTACACTCTAAAATCTCAACAATTAGGTCCTGTATGGATTCTGGGCATTTTTGTAATGAATAACATAACAAATGTCCCTAATGAAGGATTATTAAAGTGCTTCCTCTTAACAAAATCTGATAGTCCGTGCAGTGTGAAGGATGCATCACATTTTACTCTTCAAGTTCAACACTGCCTGTAATCAACTGTGTCGAACACAACAAAGCTGTTGTTTGCCAAGACTAACAGTAGTTTGTTTGGCTTTAGACCTTCGATTAAATACATTGTAACCATACAATCTTTTCACAATACATAGAGATCCATGTCAGCGGCAACTTCTGTATGTTGTGTTAGGCTGTAATGAAACACATTCCATGGGCTTAATAGGATCTACAGACAAAGATAGACAGAACGCCAAGATTCAAAGGGATGCAGCTAAGATTCAGACATGGTCTGCTGCTAAAGAATGTGCAGCATGCTGCAACAATATAGACACATGCATGTCAAGTTTCTATCTAGATTGTCTTAAAAACAAAAAATGTTGAACATGTCAAGAATTTGTAGTGAGTTACTTTTTAAGTTGATAGTTGTTAAAGATCGTGAAAACTTGGTTTCAAATCTGTTTGTGATATACATACACAGAAGAACAGAAGAAAATAAGGCTCATATCTGCCATGATCTACCAAAGGGCCAAGATAGCGCTAAACCCAATTACTCAAATATAACCCAATCCTTTCATTTCTTTCTCAGATCCTCATGCAGATAGCTGGAGAGAAAGAGATTTAGCAGAACGCACTGAAAGAGAAGCGATAAAACTCCAGTCAGCTGTGACAAGATATCACAATGAAGAAATGCTGCCAGACAGGAATTAGTATAAGACTCGTAACTTCTATAGGTCTCCGGTAAATCTAAAGAAAGCAGCATAATCTGTATTTTGGACTGTAAACACCAGCAGATGCTTGAAAGTGAAAGAAGGAAAGAAGGAAAACACACAGTGTTTGCTGAATTGCTGAAGAAGCAAAATAAAAGGAGGGGACTTTTGGCTTTCTTGTGCCGACTGGAGGATGATGAAATATACTGCTCTGCGGTCTCTGGGGACCACTGTGACCAGCCACACTGATACACACACACACACACACACACACACACACACACACACACACACACATACACACACACACACACATATGCACATGCAGCAAAATCAAATAAACCTGATAGCACAGCGTTTCAATGAATGAGCCCTACATACAGTAGTAGTGCAAGCACCATACTATACTGTAAGATACACCATGTTACATGATGATGAACAGGGAGAATGGATTATAGGGGGAGGGGAAGGAAAGTAAGGAAGGAGATGGGGAAAAGGGTAGAACAAGAGGGGCCGGAGCAAGGAGAGAGAGAGATAGTAAACCAATTACCATAGGACTGGAGAAAGCCTTTCATCCAAAAACTGTCTCCACACACGGAAATATACACACTTTTGTATGTCTCCCTTCTGCATGCAAATACTGTATCCACACACACATGGTCAGATGTCTCTCTTTATCACTCACTCACACACATTTTCAGAGCCCTCTTCAAACAAATGCACTCTTGATTAAATATGGAAGAGTGCCTCTGGCGAACCGAGAAGAGATACAATTCCTCTGCTCTCTTATGGAGCTCTCTGTCCATTGGGATGAAAAAGAAATGCCAAAGGAAGGGAGAGAGAAGATGAGGAAAGAACACGGTGGGCTGAGAAAAAAGGCACAAAGGGAAGGGGAGGATGGAGAGGAGTGGAGAGAGTGATGGGGGAGAAACCAGCCGAAGACAGGAAAGGAGAAACTGAGAGCAGACAAGAAGAAGAGGACAGAATTTGAGTTAAAACAAAAAGTGAGGAGAGGACTGCCGTGCTAAAATGAACAAGAAACTATGACACAATATGACATATAAGGTAAAGTATAAAAGAACAGAAGCAAAGCTCACACCATGAAAAAGCACTGTGCGGGTTTCAGTAACTGCATCGCCCTTTAGACGCAACAAAAAAAACTTTTCCAGCCATCTCAGCTAGACCAGAGGATGAGTTATAATGAGTAACCCCCTGATTTTTCCTCTAGCTTCATCATCAAGTCAACATTTCAGTGTGTTCAAAACGATGTGTTTGATTATCAAATGTTATAATGCTTACTAAACTAAAATGGTGAATGGTGAATACATCATGTTAGCATTGTGCTAGGATATGCCTTAAAGTCCAGCAAGCATGAGACGCTTAGTCTTAGTTTATGCCTGCAGAACATTGATATAAGCATGTTAGTCTATGAAGCCAAACATTATGAACCAGCATGGGGGGGATGAGATTGATGAGGAACAGTTTTGCATCCAAACAAAGAAGAAACTTTTAATGGACTTCAAGGCGATCCCTTCCTGCTGAGACAATTAAAAAGCCATTAGATGATAAATACTTCACACACTCCACAGTTGCATAATGAGTCTGACGCACATGCACATGTTAGAGCATGTATGTATGCAGTCAAACACACACTGCCATGTGCACAGACGCCCTCAAGCTATTTCTGTTCAATATGCGGGTCATATATTATTGGTGTACTGCGTGGGAAACGCACAGAACAGTTCTCTCCAAACTGAACGATTCCTCTCATCATATATGCTGCGTGAGTGCCATCTAGCAGTGACCATGGTGAACTGCACGGTTTAGTGCAAACAATGAATATGGCCAGGGGATCTTAAAAAGGTAAAGGGTATTTGGCCATTGGAGTCAATGTCGCAAATCATAGTAAACTGCTTTATAGTAACACTGAAATGTCAGAGGTTTTGATCATTAATGTGGTTAACCTACAGTAGATTAGCCAGGGTCACTGCATTAGCCAAAAACATAATTTTTACTTTAATTATATGTATTATGTCAACAGATGTCACATAACTGTATTAGTTGAAAGCAAAAATATTAAGTTAAAGCTAATATTATTTATTAACACTTAATACTTTTACTTTTACATAACCTAATACAGTTATGTGAAATGTGTTGACAATGTTTCAGTTCTTTCAGTGTGGGAAAATACTGCCAACTTCCTTCTATATGATAATGTGTTTTGTAAATATTTTTTAGGAGGATCATTTGACAAGGACACATACCATGACATACCATGACAGTAAACTGTATAGAATCGAAGGGTTAGAACTGCATAGAGCAAACTGCATCAGAAATAATGAGGTTCAAGGTTAAAGTTTCAAGGTTCTTTATTTAGTCATACGAACATAGCTACAGTTAGTTATGCCGATGAAAATCTTAGGTCACAGGCACAACACAAAACACAGATAAACAGAAAAATGTAGTGCAAGTAAATAGTATACTATATATAATAGTACACTAAATATAGTGCAAGTAAATGAGCAGAATTCCTCGGAATTTGAGTTTCATTGATAATGAAAGGACAAAAAGAGGATATGATGACTCTACATCTTTCCTGTCTCAGGGAGTAACTGAGATATATCTAAAGGCAATATCATCTCATAACTAATGCAAGCAAATAAGATTAGACCACATTAATTTAAAGGTAAATTAATTGTTTAAACTATGCATGCAGACTCATGGTCTCCTGGTGGAGAGTTTGTTTGCTTAACCGATTGTATCCCTCCCTTTTTTATTACCCCTAGATTCCACCCGGTCCGTCTGCGCTGCGTCACGGCTGCGCCGCAGTTTTGTGTAACTTAGTTAATTATTGATCACTACACTATATCATTTACACAGTGCCTGCAAACCGGAGGAGAACGCTGGCATTTCTCCTACTTGAAAGACAATGGAGGGATAGGGTCTGCAAAATTAGTTTATTTGGAGGATTGACTGGATGCTCTGACCGGTCCACTTCCTGCCCGGCGGTATGCAATGCCTCGCGTCGCGTCGAAAATAGACTTGCATCCTATTTTTAGCGGAGCCCAGCGCCGAGACGCATCTGGGACGCCTCTGGGACACTTCCACGTCTGGTGGAATAGCATCCATTAGCCGCGTTCACACCGCAGTACTTTTCCCACTTTAGTTCCGATATAGTTCCGAAATGTCGCGTTCACACCAAAAAGAGCCGGAACTAAAATGAGTTAATCAGAACCTTTTTTACCCCTTTTTCCGTCCCTGCTAGAGAGCAGGTACTTTCGTGGGAGAAAAAGGTTCCTATGTCTGATTGGCTGGGCGGAATGCAAACCACGGCCCGTAAACTCCAACAAAGTTTTGTGAAGCCGCCATTTTGTTATCCTCGCATAGCATTATTAGCATTAGCCCAGCGAAGAAACGCAGGGAGACCAACTTATGGCAACACAAAAGAAAACATGGGAGCGGTGGAGATGAGGAGGTGTTGGCGTTTCTGCCGATTTACTCGGAAGGCTTCAGTCCCCAACTCCGGGGACTTCCGGCCGGGGATTTTGGGCGGCAGTATACGCCGTGAAGTTGTTTGCGGCCTGCCAGTAAACCCAAAGCAGAAGAAGAAGAAGTGACGTCAGCGTCTTCATTTGCCTAATCCTTCCCCAGGAACTTATTCCGGTGTGAACGCGATCTGCTTGAACCTTTGTGGGAAAAGTACTGCGGTGTGAATGCGCCTATTGACTAGAGTGGCCGCGATTGCTGTGAGCGCCGCGGCGGAGACGGGCCCGGTGGAATCTAGTCATAGATTTTTCAGAAGAGCATCACATTTTCTGCATTGAAGCCAGTTAAAGAAGTTCATTGACATTTGAGCTATAATGTCTAAGGTTTCTAAATTCTAATGTAATGAAATGAGTATCTCTGTCTTGGCTTTTTGCCTTTTGACCATGACCATTCATGATGATGCTGAACAAAGGTCATTATTATTATTTGTTTGTTTGAATCATCTTTTAAAAAGCAGATGTTTCAACAGATGTTTTCAACTCTTTTGTGTATTCTATGAGGGATCCACTCTGAGAAAAAACATGCAGTAAATCATAATGTAACAAAGCAGACAACTAGTGCCAACCTGAAACTTACTACACACACACACACACACACACACACACACACACACACACACACACACACACACACACACACACACACACACACACACACAGATACACCCATCTGAGACAAATCCTTTCGCCATGCACATAGAATTTGCAATAATGAACAATAACAGAGTAAAAAAGTTTATTTCAATGATGATCTAATTAAAAGTGTTTGTATCAGCTTTATGTATGTGTTTACATGCATGTAGACAGTACATTATCTATATAGAAAAAAAACGTAAATCAAGAAATGTAATAAAAGGAGTGTCTTTGCATGTCTTGGCATGTTACCCTTTGACCATCATTTGGTCCCAACAAAAGCAGAAATGAGAGTCATCCAGCCAGCTCACTGAAATGTCTACACAAACAGCAAAACTGAGCCCAATTATCACAAAAACATTACATGCATGAATGAGCCTCAGTGTATTAAAGGTTTAGAATTGGTATATACTGTATGTATGAATTAAGAGCTTGTAATAGTGAGCAAAGTGAAAGTGAGTTTTGACAAT
Organism: Gobionotothen gibberifrons; assembly: GCA_943591055.1. NCBI lineage: Eukaryota > Metazoa > Chordata > Actinopteri > Perciformes > Nototheniidae > Gobionotothen > Gobionotothen gibberifrons. The sequence continues at coordinate 2,730,374 of CALSBZ010046745.1, forward strand.
GTGCAGCATCGGCACTTCCCAATAACCTCAAACTCTGCAACCACTGAGCTATTCTGAAGCCTCAAACTGTCCACTGAAAGTCCCAAACCACGTCCTGATCAAAACTGGACACAAACCCGCTCTTACAACATACAGATACAACATCTCTTAGTTTGCATTGCTATCTTTAATTGAACTTGTGAATTCTCCAGTTTCCCTTGAGTAATCCAATAGACAGAGGGGAAGTTACATGTCAAAAATAGTAGGTTTGGGGATTTATAGTAAATTGAATATTCTGATTACAAAACGTCTCACTGTGGAGCAAAGCACTTTCTAACATGTTGCAATGATGATTTAATGGAAAACAGTTAGCAAGTCATTCTTATTTGAAAGAAAGGAATACAGTTGTGAAAACACATGATTAACTTCTTCCCTTTCCTTCTGTTTTAAGTGATAACAAGAAGAATGTGTGAATGGAAAAATCGAGTATCATGACTAATATTGGAACAGGAACATAATGGGGAAGAAACAATTAGAAAACCACTGATTACACGAGACACAACATATGCACCTATTAAACTTGTAAATGGTGACAAATTCAATACAGCCTCAAGACTGGAATCTAAATTGGCACAGCGTGAGAGTGATCATTTCAGGAAGTATTGTGACATCATAAAAATTATCATAACATCATTCAAGGGGAGAAAATTGTGTGTAAATAGATATAGGCAGTTTATATCTGGGTTATTAAAACTAAAAATCTACAGAAAAATTGACTACTCGTCACTGGGTATTTATTTTATTTTGAATTCACCACCAACATTTCTTTGGGAATACTGCTATGGAAATGAAAGGTTTTAAGTGGATTTTCCCTTTTAACTATGTGTCAGGGATTGTTATGCTCGTCAACAACGATTGTGTGTTTGAAAAGTGCTTTACTGTTATTTGAAAAAAAACTAAAAAACGTTATCTTTTAAGCACGAAAAGGTTAAAGCAGCTTGTGTACCTTCTTTAAATTCCTGCTCCCGCTGGTCACTTCCGTGGACCATCTTCACCAAATTCACCATCAACCACGGACTGATGCCAGACCGGATGCTTGACGCAAACTATTTATTCCGTGCCTGATTCATGATTGTTGGGAAATCCCTCAAGCAGAATATAAAATGACAGCCAATCGCAAAGTCAAGACAACTTCTCCTGGACCTGGCAGCCCTCAGCATCAGTGGAAACTCAACAAGTGCTTCCAGGCAGCTCAACATGTCTCCTCCACTCAGTAAGTTGTGAGCAGCCTGTGTGGTGCGCACAGTTTCTGCGTATTTTCTCCTTTTATTCATTTCGATTTCTTCTCCGCAGACGCGTTCTGGCTCTCTGCGGTGATGCTGTGCGCCCTGCTGCTGTGCGCCCTCGGAGCTCCGGTGGAAGACGATCCCACCGACAGCCCGGCGGCCGGTGACCCCTCCGGTGAGGAGGAGGAGCCCTCTGACCTCCTGAGCACCTCCGGGGTCTGGGATCTGATCCTGGGTGCAACCAGGCGTCACCAAAAGGAGGTAAAAAGCTTCCAGGAAATTCACTAAGATGTGCTATTGTCTGTGAGACTCACTTCATCAAGTTGCACTGGGCCATTTTCAGAGGTGGGAGAAGTATTCAGATATTGCGTTTAAGTAGAATTTAGGAAAACTCTACAAGTAAAAGTCCTGCATTCAAAATGTAACTCAAGAAGAAGTAGAAAAGTATTGGAATCAAAATATACTTGAAGTAAGCCTACATAAAGTAAAAGCACTCATTATGCAGATTGGTCCATTTCAGAATAATATATGTTTTGATTATAATTATTTTAATTACTTTGTATGTTGCAGGGTAGCTTGTGCATTTACTACAGGTGTAACTTAAGTCTTATTTAAGTATTGATTATATATCACATCATTAATCAAAATCTGTAAAGTAACTTAAGGTATAAATGGAGTAAAAGTACACAATTTACCTCAGAATTATAGTGGGGTATAAGCACAATGTAGCAAACAATTGAAATACTCCTGTAAAGCACAAGTACCTCAAAATTATACGTAAGTACAGTACTTGAGTAAATCTACTTTACAGCATGTTTTAATGTTAGTCTGGTCTCACTTTCTGATCACAACCTGTATTCCTTTCCACTTTGTCAGTTTGAAGATGAATTCCACAATCAGGTGAAATACGAATTTCTGGAAGACTACAAAGTCTCCTCACTTCCAGCACGCTGCCCTTATTCCAACTTCACCAAGGTATATCTCCTCCCTTGGTATATTGTGACACTGAGGAAAGAAAACTGGGTGAGCACTGACAGTGATTTTATGTTCCTCTCTTAAGGAGGCTTGTCTCCAAAGGATGGTCCAAGGCCTGCAGATTTACACAGTTCTTCTCAGGCAAGTGGAGAAGGAGTACCCCAACAGCTTGATCTGCACAGAGGTCCGAACTTACAGCGGCCAACTGATCGACCTGATCCAAAGAAAAGTGTGTGTCTTCCTTTTGGCTTACTAGAAATGTCCATAGCTGTCTCAATGCACAGTGTTGGCTTCTGGCTTTGTCTTCATGTGGTTTTTCATATGGCTAAGTCTTTCATCATCGTTGCTGTATAGACAATAACAGTTTAGACATATTTAGTAGTAGGACTCCTAGGTTAAAACGTTTTAAAATAATTTCGCATTATCATTATTACATTATCCGATCATTGTTACTGATGCATTCATGTTTGCAAACTGTTTGGTTATTAACAAGTTGGCAATTTGTATTGTTAAAACTAGAGGTTGTGAGTGTGTGTGTGCAAAGTAAATAGCAACTATAGCTGACAAATGCATGTTTAAGTAAAGTAACACATGAAAATAAATACCCAAGTACCTCAAAACTTAAGCTCAGTAGATGAGTAACTGTACGAAGTTATATTTTGACACTGGTTAAAGCCAATTTATTAGAAATTATAAGTCCTTGTTTTATCTTTGTTTTGTAAATGTCTAATGTGTAAATGTTTAATGATAGGAATGGCTTTGACTTCATCCTAGATTTCAGTTATAATACAGCGCTCTCTTCTGCCCCACAGATGAGGAACCCTGGTCAGGTGACGGCTCTGACCAGCAGTCAGGAAGTGCAGCTGCTGAATGACCTCGACAACCCCAACACCTTCCAGAGAAAGATGACTGCACACAACATCCTGCGCCAGCTCCACTACTTCCTCCTGAAGGGCAAGAGAGCCATTACTAAGAGGGAGAAGATCAGAGGAACAATGGCCAACGACAGTTTGGGCATCTTCCAGATTCTATAATGAAACAACGAGAGATGAGATATTTAAAATCACTAGAGGGAATATCCTCAGGGTCAGATTAAGGGTGCTATAATTGTGTAGGTCTTTAAGGAGACAGGGCTTGAAGCGCCCAGTATTGCAACATTTATTTAAGTTATTTATACTTTGTGGGAAAGTGTTATTTATTAATCATAGGAAAATCCATGATTTCTTGCACTAAATTTATTTATGAAAATAAGTTATTTGAAGAAGATTCATTTATAGATTTTGACATTACTTGAGCAGCATTGATAGCGCTGCTATTCAGGGAATATTTACATAATTTCGTTTTATAAACAATAATTTTATACTTAGAGTACTGTTCATTATTTATTTACAACTATTATTTAAATGCATTTGTTGTGGATTGAATTACAATACAATGAACTGACATTTTTGAATTCACACAATAAATAAGTGACTGGTATTTTGTACACATGCAGAAATAAAAAATAAAAAAGTTTCGATAAGTAAAAGTTTCTTCATTCCAAGACTTTACACATTTCATGTAATTGAAGGGTTGTAACACATTTATTGTACAAACCAATTATCTCTTTTACAGATTTAGATCAATCTACGTTTCATTTGGAGGCTGAAAATGTGACTTTTAACTCGAAAAACTGATTTGTTTTAACGATAAAATACTTTTGCCTTAAGGTTAGGCATCAACATTAATCCTGTTAATAAAAGACCCGATTGACATTTCTTAGTGGATTTATTCTCAGAAATCTTAAATTACAAATAAAAAGAGGAAAACATGGAATGAAAGGTACATCCTGACATTGCTGTCTCACACAGCAGAACACAGACAGATAGCCCAGTCAACACTGCGAGGACGAACTCTTGATTCCAGCTTGGTAATCCGAATCTCTTCTATCCATGTTGCCAACACTCTCCATACATCTACTGTATGTTCGGCCTTGGACATTATGACGGCACACAACGTCATCACTTCTCAGAAGGTTGTACAGACAGATTTATAGAGAGGGAAAGAAAGAAAATGTCCATTTCCTGGCTTTCTGATGACAGTTGGGTCACATGGTCTTGATGATGGGAGGGGATTGGCTGTTCAGGGGCGTTCCTCAGCCCCAAAGCAAACTACAGAGGAGAAAAGTAAAGGATCAAGCAGATTTTAAAAAGGACAACAATTGAAGAAAAAAAAAAAACTTCCGAGAGCTAGTTGTCCAAAAATATTGATTGTAACATTAGACATGTCTTTTTAATTCATGGATCATTTAAAACCTTATTAACAGGGGTGCACATAACTGGTACGCAGGTACGCATGCGCGGCAACAATCCGAAAAATGTTTCTGTCTTAACATCATTATTTGTATTCATTATTTGTATTCAAAACTTATTTGACAGCTAGTCCAAATAAGTTATCTACTTACGCAAATATGTCTGCCCTGTAAGATCTCCTTTTAAGCATCACATTTATCTGAAAGCACATGATTTGAGATGAAGCAACAATCTCACACTAATATGTCCTCACCTTAAGACATTGGGTTCAGGCATTCCTGGATCTGCTCCTCGTTTAAAACCTGTAAATCAAAAACATACAATTTAAGCATGGTTTGAATTTTCGAAAAATAAATATGTAAATGTACGAGTCTTAAATGTCCATTAAGACTTTCTATAAGCATCTAGTTTTAAAAAAAAGGCATATAGTCAATTAAAATGGCCCACAGCTTGGAATAAAAACACATCAAATTGTGCCTATGCATCTTAAAATGACAGCAAGTTTCACTGGGCCATTACAACACACTTCAGTTTCATTTAACAGCATCCTTGCAACAAAAAGCTTACAACCCCCACATCTGACTCACAATCTCTGCCTCACACACACAGAAGGGTGTGTGTGTATAGTTTTTAGCTTCATTCACAGAAAGGAAATAACTGTGATGCAACCGTTTCTTGGGAAAAATGTGTTTCTTAGAAAACTGAATCAAGCCTCCTCTTGGAAATCTTACATAACTATCACCACAGTGGATTATTATCCTTGGAGCGCACTTCAGAGAAACTGAAACCAAGAGTTAGGCATTTCTATTTTTACAAATGAATACAATACAACTTTATTTATAAAGCACTTTAAACCTCCAGACCAAAGTGCTGTACAGGCAAATAAATAAAACAAAGCATACAAAAAAGTAACACAGCTCAGCTCACACACCATAAAACAAGTACAAGTAAAAACAAAAAACAATTTAAATGCAAAAAAAGCAACACTCCAAAGATGTTGAAACGCCAAATGTTAAAACGCTAAGGAGAAGAGGTGGGTTTTAAGAAGTGATTTAAAAGCAGGCAGTGTGGAGGCCTGTCTGATCTCCAGGGGCAGAGCGTTCCACAGTTTGGGAGCCGCTACAGAGAAGCAACGGTCCCCTCTGAGCTTTGACCTGGTTTTAGGCACATTCAGGAGCAGTTGGTCCGCTGACCTGAGAGGGCGGTTCGGCGTGTAATGCTGTAGCAGCTCAGCAAGGTATGGTGGGGTCATGCCATTTAGGGATTTAAAAGTAAATAAAAGAATTTTAAAATGGATCCTAAAATAAATTGGCAGCCAGTGGAGAGAAGCTAAGACAGGGGAAATGTGGTCATACTTCCGTGTGCCAGTTAAGAGCCTTGCTGCGGCATTTTGCACCCGCTGCAGTCGTGCGAGGGAGGACCCACTGACCCCCATGTAGAGAGAGTTACAGTAGTCTAGCCGGGTGGTGACAAAGGCATGGATTACTGTCTCAAACTGCTGTCTGGAGAGAAAGGGTTTTACTTTGGCTAGCTGCCTCAGGTGATAAAAGCTCGTTTTTACCACTGACTTAATCTGACTCAAGTTTGAGTTCACGGTCCATTTTAATACCAAGGTTCGTAACGGTGGGCTTGGTGTACTGATGCAAGGAACCCAGGTCTACAGAAGTGGTGTCAGTGGTGCTACCAAAGACCATTACTTCTGTTTTTCCTTCATTGAGTTTAAGGAAATTGCACACCAACAGTGGGGAAAACCTCTTTAAAAAGTTGAGGCGCGACAGGGTCATTTGGAGAACCAGAGGGCTTTAACTTGGAGACAGTCTCCTGTACAAAAGACAGAGCTACAGGCTCAAACTGATTAAAGACAGCAGAACCCGGTGCAGGAACTGAGGGGTCAATTGCCGGAGCAGAGATTTGAGCTCTAGTGGAGTTTACCTTATTAATAAAAAAGTGAAGAAAAACTTCACAGACCGCGGTAGAGGTCTCCATAACGGTATTCTGGGGGGCATTAAGGACCAAATCAATAGTCTGGAACAGAACACTTGGCTTATGACGATTTGACAGAAAGATGTCAGATAAAAGTTTGCTTTTTGCCTCTTTCACAGTGATCTGATAGAAACGCCAACACTCCCTCAACATTTCAAATGAAACTTGCAGTTTGTCCTTTTTCCATTTACGCTCAGCTCTACGGCAATCCTGTCGGACAGCCCGAGTCGTGTCATTTAACCAGGGTTCAGATTTAGTTTTAGGTTGCCTGGTTTTTAAAGGAGCAACAGTGTCTATGGCAGCTTTGCAAGTAGAGTGAAACCATGAATACACTTTTATCGTTGGTTAATAATCAATTAAGCAGTTTTTACACTCTCAGATCATGGTTGCCTGGATATGAAACGTTATGACTGATGTTGGTTACACATCAGCAATAAATGACATGTTCAAACAAAGATAATTCTGCCCTTAATATATAAATGCGTTGCAAGAGAGATGCAAAAAAAAGCTTAAGAAATAAAGGAAAACGAAGGGAGAAAGTATGTCATCAGCTGGTGTTTCCAAAATGCTGAAGTCAGAGAAGATTCATTCAGAGGGCAACTCCACCAGCAGTGAGGTCACACATGCTAAAGTCTCCACTTCCCCATCTTGACTCCAAAAACCACAACCAGGTATTTCAGTGCACCAGGCTGCGTTTAAGACCAAATCATCAGGAATGCCTGGTTTAACACTCTTGTAAGTACAAGGACTTTGCACAACTACCTCAAGGTCACACGTTTTTGATAAGTGTGTTCCCTAAGAACACTGCACAGTCCCCACCATCATAAAGAAGACCATTTAAAAATAAATCGCTCCCTCACTCGCATACCAAGTCCTACATACAATAACCACCACAGCTTGCTTTTAACATGTCTACAGCTTGCATTCATGAGATGCTTAGATTCCCTGCTTTGATTCAGCAGTTTTCCCATGCCATCATGACTTTCACACACACCATGACACTCATCAATATGCAATACCTCACATGCATTGTATAACTCGTCCAGAGGGGGCTACTCAAAGTCTACCAACTACTTCAAAGACATACAACCTTTAATGTTAGATGAATGATACAGAACCACATCATGTATTACTAGTCAAACCAAATTGGGATTCGAACCCCTGAGGTCTTATGTTTTATACTTATATACTTCCTATAAAGGGTGTCAATCATTAGCTTAATTGGTTTAAACGTATAACTACCAACGCAACTTGGGGAGAAAAACACTAAGCTAGCTCTTGATGAGGGCTAGTGTGCTAAGCTAACCGGCTAATGTTAGCGAGGCACATCTCCTCATCCAGCCGTCTCCCCCCTGCTCCCGTTGGGATACTGACCGAGGTACAACACGGTTGGGATGAAACCCCATCGGATGACGAACTGGCCGCACTGGAACAGCTGCTGCAGCCGCTGTTTGGACTCTTTACTCAGTTTAGCCATGTGTTTATCCTGAACAGCGAGGATGCTGCAACCACCAAGGACAAGGAAACGGAAGTGACGTAAGGACCCGGCTGATAACTGACAGTCCTTCTGTCATTGGTCGCCATCTAGTGGACACACGTGTAACTGCGACTGCTATGAAGAGTGCTTCTATACGTTGTGTACAGTATAACCTTTGTGACCTCGCAGGACTGATTTTGTTTGTGAACCCGATTTATATTTTGAGGAGGAAGTGAAATAAAATATGATAGCAACTCAAAGATATTGTTAAAGACACGTGCATATACAATCAACACCTGCTATAGCCCAATATGAGCAGCCAGGCCAGGACGCACTTTAATTAAAGAATTCCCTTAACCTAATGTGTATGAGTTTACTATGAATTTAGTTTAGTCATTTCCTGTGTTTTGTTGAAATGCATACTTTATAAATATTTTAATAAAAAAGCTGACTTATATGAAGAGACATTATTGCTTGCTTGTTTATTTTGTCAAACTTTTTTTAGCAGAAGGAATTTGAACCTTATTTACTGCTCTGCATGAACTGTCTTCAATTTGGATTAGCCTGAATATAATCCACATACTTAAAACTGGCATTACGATGACGATCTGTCAAACAGGTCAAGAAAACTCTCTTATCTCTCTCTCTCATATCAGTCTATGTGGTGCGTTTAAGCACATTTTGATTGAAGACTCAAGGTGAAATATGTGGTTTGAAAGGACAAAATACACACACTACCAATTTAGTTTCGCCCCTCCTACAATCCAATAAATAAATAAACCTTAAATATATTCCCTAATAATTAATAAGTGCAACACAATTAATGATTTTGCATTTATAATGTACGTAATTATAGTGGAATGTTGCCACAAATGTATCTCTGATTTTGATAAATCAATAAGCCTCTTACACCATTTTAATTCATTTAAGAGTAATAACTGAGCACACAAGTGAAATATAGAAACACTTTATTCCCAGAAGATGTAGCAGTGAGTTATATTCAGACATAGAAAGGCCAATTTTAACCAACTTTAGTACAACAGTATGATGTACAACAAGAGCTCACCCATTCACATCCTGTAAACCCACACACAGAAACAATATGATTGTTAATGTCCCCCCCAAAGCTATGGACACTCGACAGCTCTAGTACACAGACGACAGAACACATATTGCTTGAGGGAGGCGCAGCTCAATTTAGGACATCAAAAGGTAACAAATGGGTGGAGTTTAATTACATTATTGGTACAAGATATCACCATTTCTTGTGAAGGGATGATGATGGAGGGACACAGGAAACACATCACCAAATAACTACTAACAGCTGGAATGGTGGGTGGATCAGAGAAGAGGAAAGATGCCTTGTTGCCCACACACACCTTCCCACTGCAGAACACACAGGAGGAGGTTCAGTTACAGTTTTGGTCGAGTTTTAAATATCTTGAGTCAGGGGCATCGGATTATTTTTATCTTTGTGCATGTAGGTGGACTTCATGTATATACGGAGCAACAAAGCACATCTCTCCCACAGGAAAATACCAGAGTCAAACCTCTTTTGTTCATCATAAGAAAATACCAAAGTTGAAAACACAACTTGTTTGTTCTTTCGAGTGCAAATTTCAATACTTCACAAATCATACACCAAACCATCTTCGTCATTTGTTAGAAGTTGGATTTTTCTGCCAACAGCAATTCAAGAAGGTGCTAGAGGAGTGGGAGGGAAGGACACAAATATTGCTTCTCCATTATGATGACAATACTGTGCGATTGTAAACATTAAAACCCAAATCGTATCATACTGTTGATTATTTAGTGGTCATTTCTTCTGACATTTGAAGGAAGAATGCAGATTATCCTTCAAAAGGAACACTGCTGTAGATGTTTAATGAAGAGAGGTTGTGTAATTGTCCCAAAAGATGAAAAACACAGATTTGTATTGCTATGGAAAAGGATCTGTTATTTGAAAAAAATAGAAAAATGTGTTTCATCTCGGAGAATCATACCTTGTTCATTTGATCAATCAGCAGCCTTTATTCTAAAAAATGAACATACACACATACAGTACACACACTCAAACATACTCACACATACTTAACATTTGCCCTCCGACGACCAACCTGGGCAATATCAGGATGGACGTATGGAAAAGCCATGCAGGGCAACAAATGCCGATTAAAATATTTTCCAGATACTTTCCCGCAGTTTTTAGTTGTGTATATGTTTTAAGTGCACCCAGACAGACTGCTCTGGGACGGAGTGCGGTTTTGTCCTGGCATGATTTCACAGCAACAATGCACTGCTAAAAAATCAGTCGAGCAGGAAGTGATATCTCTGACCCCCCGCCTTCATCAGGAGAGGAGCACGGCGGCAGGCTGCTCTGGAGCACAGAGAACCAAAGACATCAAAATGGAGTGACAAGACACCCAGTGGGAGTGTTTGAATGCTGTTGTGGTCTAATGGGAGTTGGCATGGCTTGGAGTTCCTGTTCACAGGTACAGGGTCACCGGATTGAGAGGGATCAGGTAGTCAGGAGTCACAAAGGGTTCAAAGGTCAGAGCCAAGGTGCACGCTGATGCTAGGAGAGCGCTGCGTGTGGTTTGGCGCCGGACTCAAGTACCCCAGCCCATCCTCCTGCAGGCTGCACGAATAGCGGCCGACTTCAGAGGCGGTGTGGTTGCTGACGGGGGGGGCGTTGCCGACGGCCACCTGCTCGAAGGAGCGGGAGAAAACGGCGCTGGCGGTGCGGGTCAGGCTGGTGAGAGCTCCTGCCTTGGGCACCGATTGGCTGGAAGTGAGCGTCAGTCGCTTGAAGGACAGCTCTGCATTCTCGCTGTTGGCCCGGCACGTTGTCAGAGAGCCCGCCTCCTTGTCCTTGCTGTTGCGCCCCCCCAGGCGACACTTCTTCATGGCCTTGGCTCCCAGATTCAACGTGGTGACACTGTTGCTAATAGTGATGGTGGGGGGGGTCATGTCCGGCCCCATCCCGCCTGGCCACACCCCTTCATCCACCTCCGAAATATCCATCAGCTCATCCGGGGAACCCAGATCCACTGCGTCTGTGAGACAGAAATGAACTGAAATGAAAACAGGAGCACGAAGAGGAAAAGACAACCATCTCATCTGTCATCCAGCCCAGCTGATCCAATCAAATCGTTGAAATTAACACGGTTTATAAAGAAAATGAATTGAATGCTTTGCTTGTGGGGCAAAGTATGTAGGGCTGCATGACAGAGGAGCTCCATCACTGTCCAGCAGGTGGCGCCTTCACACTGTGACAGTTAACACCTCGCCACCAGGAAATGCAATTTCAGTATTTCAGCCCAGCACACAGGTTAGTTCAACCAGAAGCTGTGAGCGGTTTATTGGCAGAGGAGTGCATGTTTTGTCCCAAAGACAGGAGAGGTCAGAGTCTGAGAGCACACGCCTAGGAAAGACCACAAGGGGAGAGTAGAGGAAGGAAAACAAAAGACACAAATCCAAAACCCTAAGTGCAAGTGTTTTCACTTGAGACACTTGCTTCACTTCAAAAACACTAGCCAATAGCTGTGCTGTATATGCATCAAGAATGGCACTAACAAACATGTGGGTGGCCAACCACATGCAGAGATACACACCTTTAATCTGATGCTGTCACTGTAAAACGCTAGTCATTAGAAAGATAGGCAGGTCCTGTCAAAGTCCTCCATGGTCAGATTTGGGCCCAAGCAGTCAGAAATTGTAAATCTTCTGTGAGTGTGATGACTTCTGAGCAGTTTTGCTTCAAATATCACAAGTCCTGCGTATATTTCCTAAGTTCCTAGCTACCACTCAGAAGGAAGTTATCTGTGTCCAAGTGCAACCCAGGAGGATTGTGTTGAGGCGTGCCAACGTGTGCAATATGAGTACAATGTAATGTAATATCTGGGCTTTGTGATTGAAGGTCATCAGTCCATTTGCTATGTATGTGTCCAGACTTCAGCCGTTTTGTATTTACAGGAAGTGTGTGTGTGTATGTATTGACAAATGTTGAATACACTACTTTAAAGACCGGTGTTCATGCTGTGTTTAACCAAGTTCTGCTTAAAATAGGATCCAATTCATTTAGCTCAACATAAAAACATCCCCCATTGTGAAATTCAGCCAAGCACATTTCAGTAGTATGCATTCATATTAGGTTAAAGATCTGTCATTCAATTAGGTAATTAATTAGATTTAAGGAAATCTCAGCAGGGGATCTTGGTGAGGAAGCTTTAGCCACAAAGGAGAGAGTGAATGAATGAGTGACGTTGGAAGGACAGATGAGAGGAATAGTGCTATTAGGAGAAGGGAGGATGGTAGAACCCAGTGCAAAAAAGGTAAAAAGGGAAGTTATTGTGCAGATTTTTCAGACCACGCCGCCACACGGTTACCTAGGTTACCCCGGAAGCGGGGCGTGGGGAAGGAGGGGCAGGACCTTAGTACTGGCTCCTCCCTGTGGAGGCCGTCCCAGAACCCTCATTCTCCACCATCCGCCGCACAGACTTCTGCCTCCTGACCTCCTGACCCCGCAGATCCAGGCTGACCTCGGAGGCTCCGCCCACCGGGTCGCAGTCGGGCGGGGAGCGGCCGTCAAGGCGTGGCCGCATGGATTCTCCGTTGGGCAATCGCTCGCCGCTCGTACCTGTTACACTGATATCGGGGATGGCTACGCCCCCCACTGCAGCATCACTTTCTACACTCGCCTCCTGGGACTCTGGTGGGAGGAGTATGGGGGGGTTGGTACGACAACACGTAACAAAACGAACATGTATAAACACAAACAGATGGGACAGAAAGACACGCGTCATGCACATGTACATGAAACACAGAAAGACAGCGGTCATGACCACAGTCACACAACACAAACAGAGGTAACAATGTAATGGCAGAAAAATAAAAAGACAGAAATCATAGTGATCAGAACACATGGTAAAAGTACATGCAATATGGAGATGAATATGAACACAGCTCTTGAATGGAATTGAATTTCATAGTGAGTCCCCGCTCCGCCCTTACACATTCATTAATATTTAATAGTGTTTTCCCTCCATCGTCTGCTCATAACAAAAGATTTGTACGCATAAACAGGCAGCTCTGACACGGGCAGAAAAGGAAGAGGGGTGTTGATGAAACCTACTCATTAAACTGGCTGAAGGCTGTCATTTACGTGCCTTATCTCTACCCTGGGAAAAGAGAGAAGCCCTCTCAAAATCACTCAAAACACAATCTTTGCCACATAGCTGAAACTACCCATATATATAGTTGTTGTTGTGTTAACAGTTGTGATTAAGTCAGAACAATGGAACATTAAATAACCATTGCTGCTCAGTACATCTTAGCCTGGACCTAGGGCTGCTCGATTATGGCAAAAATCATAATCTCGATTACTTGGGTCAATAATTGATATCACGATTATTAAAAACGATTATCCATTTACTTTGAAAACATCTATTTATTGAAAAAAATAATGTGAACAGTATGTTTTTAATAGTTGATTACCCTGAACTTTAAGTATAATTCAACTGAAAAACCAATAAAAGAATTAAAAAAAAAAGAATTAAAAAAAAGAATAATAATCGTTTTATTTCGTTGCAAGACAAAATCGATTAAAATACGATAAATTGAGCAGCCCTATCTTAGCCAAGTAAAGATTAATCATTTGAAAACACAAAAAAGGGAATTTATCGCCAACTCATTGTTCACGACATCAGATAATTACCATAATGATTATTAGCTGAAATTAAATCAAAACTGTGCATGGCTTATACTCGATACTTAATTACTTATACACTACAACTCATCTCTTATACTGACAATGCATTACCTGCTCTGATTCCCTGCCTTTCTTTCTCCTATCTGTGGAAATTGGTTTGCAGATTAGACAGGAAGTGATAGCTTTGAATGATGATGAATCTAAAAAGAAGGTGGACAGCAGTAGCTAGTGAGCCGAGTGCTCTCCAGGCTCAGGGACTGATGAGGACAACAACAACAACACGTATGTACACAGTGACTGTCGGACATGAAATGGTAGTGGGTGAACAATGAAGAGTTATAAACCTCTTGCTCTCTCCTTTGGTGTGGATTTGTTCCTAAATCATTCAACGGTTTTCTGTTCTTTGCCATAAAGTGATTATAACATTTGATGATTGTGTGCGAGCTCTTCTCTGTGCTCTCACACAGCATCTCAATTAGCCTTTTTGTCATACCGTGTCTCTTCCAGCGGTGTCCCCTGATAGAGAGGGAGGTGACAGCATTTCGGGAGATCCTGGAGGAGGAGGGCGTGATCTCCACCTGGATACTGCGTGCCCCCTCCTTGCTGTTGCTTTTGAGTGCAGCGCCGTGCAGTGACGACTTGATGGCATTGCCCACCTGATGGCAGAAACACAAACATTACTGCTTCAGAGGAGGCCTAGACTTTTCCTGGAGGATTTCCCTATGGCCATCTGCCAGAGAGGAACTGGCACACAGCAGCTGGCACAACGTGTTTTTATCAAATGTTACCAGGTAATCCTGTTGATTTAGTGTCTCCATGCTACTAAAGGTCAACTTATTGTCTGCCGAGATACTTCTAACCACATGTGTGGAGCTGACGTCATAACCCACATTTACTTTTCAGTTTCAACTTCTTACCCCGTTCATGTGAAATGAGTTCACAGGGTTTCAAATATAGTCTTGTAATTGCTGATTACATTCTTTTAAGGTTTTATTGGTTAGATTTGACAACGAATCAGTTTGTATTGGCCTCATGTACGATGGCTAAGTCCTTGGCAGCGGCCTGTGGGTGGAATCTGACCTGTGGCCTTTTGCTGCGTTGCTGTCCCCTCTCTCTGTTTGCCCTTGCCTACCCTGTGCTATAAATAAAAAGGTTAAAGGTTATTTAGAATTTGTTTTACAATGCTTACTATTAAGGGTGTACTGCAATGTTTAGAAAAACATATTTCAGTCAGCTTGCGTCAGTGAAAACCTAAATATACTAAAAAAACAAAGTACAGTACAGTCACTGGTACGGTAAACAATCCCTGTGAGAGCAGCATTACCAAGAAATAAGATGCTCTGAAATCAGCCTGAGGTTAAGATCATGTGACCAAACCAATAACATCTGATCAAATATCCAATTTCCACCAGATTAATGCAAAGGGATAAACCTTAAATCTCAGAAAGGCTTTGTATTTCGCTGTATACAACCCCATTTAACAATTTCTATAATAACTTATTCTGTTGGTGGAAGTTATCAAGTGGCACTTGATCATGTAACAGTTTAGTAGGAAACATTACACAGGGCTTAATAGTCACCGTACAACATGTCTTTGTGTGCGAGGCTGAAACACATTGGTCTCATGGTGGGCGCGTCACCGAGCTAAGCTAACGTAACAGCCACACCACGGCAACAAGTTAACACACTGGACAAAAGGCTAAATATGTAATCCTTCCACAATAGGGCGAGTGTGTTATTGCTATACAACATGTAGTTTATTTACAGTCATCGCAATGTCAATTACCAGTACTAAATGTCCCTTCAACATGTTATTCACATTACATTTTTTACTATAAGTTCCTTTTTTGTTTAATTTGTTCCATAAAATAATGTTTTGAATAATTTCCTTTTAACATTTTCTTTAATTAAAGGTAGGGTAGGTAAGAATGGAGAAACCAGCTCGAGTGCGGTAGAATTTGAAAGTATGCAGTAGGGCTGAACGATTAATCGATTTTAAATCGAAATCGCGATTTTAAATGATGCGATAATCAAATCGCAAAGCCTGCGATTCTTTTAACATTTCTTTTTTTTTAACTTTTTTTTGTTGTTGTTCTTGTGTGTCAGTCATCCACACCAATCAGAAGTGCTGTGCTCCACATGTACCAGCCATTGTTAACCAATCAGAAGTGGCCCATGATAGAAGGTGATAAGACAGATTGATCCAATCACCTGCCAAGTATTTTTGAAAGTACCTGCCCTTTCCAAATGGCTTCCAATGGAGCTCTCCTAGATCTGAGTCAGGTTAGTAACGCTCCATCACATGTTTCTATTACAGGGTGAATCTTAAACTGAAGCTTGTCTTTAAAGCAACCCAACGCAAGTTTCATGTAAGTTTAGTTCGTTCACTCGTAGCTCGGGCTGCGGGGGTGCTAGAGACGGGAGCACGTTGATACGACCTTCCTAGACGGAGATATGGCCGCATTTTACAATAAACTTCCGTTTGGTCGCTTAAAAACAAATATCGCAAATCGAATCGCAATATTTGTCAGAAAAATCGCAATTAGACTTTTTTTCCCAAAATCGTGCAGCCCTAGTAAGCAGCCGAAAAAAATCTGCCCCTTCCTTCAGACTTCCTTACAGAGCCCCTCCTCCAACACACACGAACATGACCAATGAGGGCACGAGATAAGTTTGTGCACAGATGGAAGGCTGACAGGCAGGTAGGCCATCCAGTTATTTTAGCCGGGCCGGATGAAAGATGACATTTTTTTATGAATTTATTGTCAAAGCACTTAAGATATTCATTGCTATCGGGATGTTAAGAGCATTCCATGGAATATAACAAAAAGTGTTTCTGAAGTGAATTACCTACCCCGCCTTTAAGAAGTAATTTGTTGCATTTCAATTACTTTATTGCACGTTTTTCATCATATCAAACAGCCATACTGTGTTTATGGCATGCGTCTAAACTTTTTTTTTTTAATGAAAATTAATATGTATTTTATTAATATGAAAACCAAATGTTTTGTGCTTTGTGTTTTGATTATTGCGGAGGAGCACACCTTGACTTGTGTAGTATTGCTGTGAGCTTACGTTCAACCCTGTACTCCCCGGGCGGGCCTCACGGATTATAGCTTAACGGAGCAGAGCGGAAAGCATGTAAATAATCTAGTGGGATTACATTCTGCTTGCAGTCTCTGACACACACAGGAACCGACACAATACAGCATAGTGTGCTGTGCATGAGTCAAAACCACAGGCGGACATGTGCGTCGGAATCACATGCTCAGTCTCAGACAAAAGCACACACAAACACAAACACAAACACACATACACACACTCTACAGGTCCAAAACCAGATACAGAAGGGAGAATGTGCAAGGAGAAGAAGAAAACCACAAGTGTACTCACCAACAGAGCTTCAGGCAGTAACTCCAGCTGGGCCCGATACAGAACGTCATCCAGTGCTTTGGATCCAAGGTCAACCTCCCCACTACACCTATACACAGGCACAACACATTAACAGTTTAAGATACAGATCAAAGGGTCCCTAGGTTATATTAGACCTCTAGTAGCTCAATGGAGTTTCTGAGTGGGAGTTTTGTTTATCTTGTGCCAATCGACTGTGCAAATTAAACACAGTCGTAGCAATGATGTCACAACATTTAAGAGCTCAACAGGCGGTGCAGCAATAAGAAGCAAAGGCAGGGAACAGGACTGCAAGCTTGTGAACATCAATGTGCTACCTATATCATTTTGTGATACAGATGTCAAGACATTTAAAAAATGCAATACAGAAACGTAATATGTAGAAACACTGAAAATATTGTCACAGTCCAACTTCTGTTATCCAGGTTTTTAGAGCATAATTACAACAAATGAAATACTGCTATGGCGACATATTAAATACTGTCATCCCTCCAGAGCGAACTTTTGAAGTTTAGTCCTTGCTGACCCAGAGAAATCTTAATAAGACCTCTTTAAAAAGGATAGACTCTGAGTATTGGCAGCAGTGAGTCAGTGTTCATCTGGCTGTTTGTGCAGGCATGTCTTTACACTCACAAGGCGTAGTGTATCCCCGTGATGAGCTGAACCAGGAACTCTGATGTGACTGTCAGACGTGTGCTAATGCCTTTGTAGCGCCGAAGCTGTTGCCGTGGGTAACCACATATACAAACCCTGGAGGATAAAAGATAAAAACACAAAAAGGGGATCAGTGAAACAGGGGAGCTTAAATCAGGGACACGACCCCACTGAGCCACTTGGCTGCAGCTCCATTAAGGCAATTTACTTCCCTGTAGTGAGCTGATGAGCAAATAATAGCTGGATATTAACACACACAGGCACACACACAGTTACACACACACACAAACTCTCTTCGACTCCCTACATTGCTGATTTGAGAGCAATCCATTAGCCAAAAAGAAAAAAACTCACAATAAACAAAGTTAAAAATGATTTAATTGAAAACATTTTTTTCTATACAGTAGGTGTCACGCTGATAATGTAATATCAAGACAGTACTACACATGCCCACACTCATTCGAAACCAATACACACACCAACAAAGCACACATGATACATAATGAGTTAATAATGGTTTATCAACAACAAGATTTGAAAGTGCTGAACAGGTATCATACAAGT
Organism: Gobionotothen gibberifrons; assembly: GCA_943591055.1. NCBI lineage: Eukaryota > Metazoa > Chordata > Actinopteri > Perciformes > Nototheniidae > Gobionotothen > Gobionotothen gibberifrons. The sequence goes on from CALSBZ010046745.1 coordinate 2,748,704, forward strand.
TGCAACAAAGAGGATTAAGCTCAAACTGAGGTAACGCCTGCACATTTAAAAAGGGATAAGTGCAGTTATATTATATTGTCCACATCTGAGAAACAGCTGACACACAGAAAAGGGTCACAGGGAAACGAACGCTGATAACTTCTCTTTAGCTCGGTGCTTATTAGAGCAATGCTCAGCTAAAGTTGGAAGAGTATCAACAACTCTGAGCTGGGATGTGTGTACAACGCAGCTATTCGCCTAATAGTGGTATCTTGGCTCTCTCCGGCAGCAAAGTCTATAAGAGGATCAGATAAGCTAGTGCTTGCAAAATCTAAATAGCGTCCGTGTGTGTGTGTGTGTGTGTGTGTGTGTGTGTGTAGCCTTATTCAAGTAAACTTCACAAAAATGTTCACGATCAAGAAAATGACACATTGTATGAAATTAGAACGTGTATTTTAAGTGTCCTCAAGTTCTCATGACAAAGAGTGTGTCCGTGTCCGTGTCCGTGTGTGTGTGTGTGTGTGTGTGTGTGTGTGTGTGTGTGTGTGTGTGTGTGTGTTACCTGGAACTGAGCTGGCAGAGGGACTGGAGGGAGGTGGCGGTCATGTAGCTAAGAGCAGCGTTGTAGCACAGCAGCAGGAAGGTCAGCACCTCAAATCTGCATAATCAAAACAAAACCTTCAAATAGCTCGCCTTCATGACATCATGACATATAAAACAACATTTTCAATTTTTCAGATCAGAAATCCACAGACTCAGTTACGCTTCCATGCATGCAGTAGATAGAAAAAAAGACAAAACCAGATTTAATGATTTCAAAAAGCAGTACTCCACACTGACACAACCAAAGATATCGTCTTTATATTCCATGCTATTCCTTGTCAAAACGTGGCATCTTGATTACCCACAGTGCAACTCAGCTGCCAGCAGTTCAGAGGAATGGGTGTGTTCTGCTACAGATTTCAAAAGAGCCCTTTCTTTCTAAATCCACAGCTCCAGAATTTCTATCTTCAGTCCATCAATTTAAGTCAGGCAATTCATCATTTTTTTCACAGCCGCCCCCCCAAAAACCCCCCCCCCCCCCCCCCCACATAGGAAGTAACACTAACTCCCCAAAAGCTGTAAACATGTGTACATATGTGTGGGTATGTACACACATGTATGTGTATGTGTATATGTGGGTATACATATGTGAATATATGGGTACATGTATTACTGTTACTATTCTTTATTCCCTTATCTATTACTTTTCTTTTAATATTATCTTCTACATTACTTTAACCTATACATGTATCTATTTATTTAGTTAGTTATTTAATTTACTAGCTAGGACCGGGAGGGGGGGAAAGGGGGGAAAAAAATAAATAAATGTAAACTCATTGTCCCTGACTCAATACATTTTTTTTTGAAAAATTAAAACAAAAGCTGTAAACAGATTCTGAAATGTGAAATCAATGAAGTTCCCCTTGGAGACTGGAGGAGAGATTGTTGGACTACATTCCCATTAAAAGTCAAAATGATAGATTTGTGTCTCAACTCATCTTCCCTTTGACAGCATCCAAAACTGAATGTCTAGCCGGTTCCTCAATCCTATGTTTCTTGACTTGTGAATTAAGTTCACACTGTTTGTGAGACAAACAATCGAGCAAAAAAAACCTTGAATAAATGGGAAGCTTCACTAGTCATGACAGTTGTTCAAAGTGCAATTCACTCTGTTATAGAATAACTTTTGGACAGACTTTAGCTCACAATAGAAGAAAGAAATGTCTTGGCAAGTTTCCTTGAAAATAAAACGTAAAGAAAGATTTTAAGATTTAGTTGCTGAATTCCTAAGTGCTGCTTTGTCAGATTGCTCAACCTTCTGCATGGGCATTTCTATTTTTGTTGTTGTCTGGTGTTTGCTGCCAATTCTAAGCAGACAGGCTGCAACCTGAAAAGCCCTTTTTAAAAACATGCGCAACCTCCCCCATGCTGACAGGTCACTACTCGACCAGCAGACTTTAAAATAAGAGCCCCCCCCCCCCATCACCCCTCTCACCTGTTCTGCGCGGTGAAATTCTCTCTCTGGAGGTGTGGCCCGCTGTACACCACCCTGCTCAGCCCGTGGTTGGCTAAAGCCCCTTCTGTGAGGGCAATGGAGCCAATGGCTGAAGGCTGGGGTTGGAAAGATGAAGAAAATATATCATTTTAAACTGCAAAAGGAAATTAAAATGTGTGTGTGCATTTGTGCGTTTCTCACCTCATGGTACACTGAGGGTTTGGAGAGGGAAGGGACAGTAAAAGATAATATTTTACTTTGTCCATCCTTATCAACTATTTCCTGTGAAAGAGAAAGACTATGAGAAAGTGTTCCTGTGGGCGAGAAATAACAGTAGCTTATTTTGTGAGTGCCCTAAACCTCTAAAGAGTGTGTGCTTGTCTCTTCAAGCACCCTCATCTGTTATGTGTGGGTGTTTGTGTGTGGACCTCAGGGTCCCTATTTCCCAAATGAGTCTGCCAGTGTATGTGCGTTTTCTTATTTGTGTGTTTACTGAGTGAACACACACGCACAAACCCTGGGGTTTTGGTGTCCCCGGTGTGCATGTTAATGTCAAATACATTAATGGGAGCCAACTGTGTTGAGTGACAGCTGACCTATTCTGTTATTCAGACAGGAAGTTAGAGGACACTGCACTTTGCTGATAGATAAAACATCAAGAGCTTAAATGGATGAAATAAGACTCATCACACTTAAATCGTTTCTAGTGCCGGCATCTCTGTTTGTTTAGAAAGGACATTTGTAAGGTGCAATTCATCCATAATCTGTAGTAGAGCTGCTCCATTATGGCAAAAATCATAATCTTGATTGTTTGGGTCAATAATTGATATCACGATTATTAAAAACGATTATCCATTTACTTTGAAAACATCAATTTATTGGAAAAAAATAATGTGTAGTATGTTAACAGTTGATTACCCTGAACTTTAAGTGTAATTCAATTGAAAAAACAATACAAAATATTTTTTTTAAATATATATTTTTTAATAATAATTTAACAAATCATTGTTTTATTTCGATTATGTTGTTTTCATAATCGTTGCAGGTCCAAAATCGTAATTGCGATTAAAATACGATTAATTGAGCAACCCTAATCTGTAGTCACTGTGTTTTGTCATTTCCTCTATTTCCAAACCATCTTTCCTGTCGCTCTCCATGCAGCAGAAAGTGCATAATGGAATCTTTCAAAACACATGACTCAGCTCCCAGAAATAGTTGAGCGGTTTAGCCCCCTGCTTCTTGAACTGCAAGATTACACCCACTTGCTAAGGATCCAGAAACTTTTCCTTACCTCTCCCTCATCACACTAAAATGTATTTCTGTTTAAAAGAGATACTCTACTGCTCATCAATAAACAGATGAGTTGTGTGTTTTGAAAACACCAGCTCCACCCTCTCCCCTACCAGGTTGTAAATGCCCAGCAGCAGGGCCTCGATGCAGCCGGACGTGTGGGGGTCTCTGGCTGCGCTGACGGACAGGAGGCTCCACAGGAGCTCAGGCAGAAACTGCAGTGTGAAGCGTTGCAGCTGCGGCTCTCCGCTCCGGTAAAACTCAAACAACTGGTGACACACTGGCTCCAGCAACTGGGGAGGAAGGCAAGCCAAACAAAAAAATCATGCCAAAAATAAGCATTAACTGTGACTGTAATGTGTTTTACAATATGTCAAGATGATGTGAAGAAATATGCAAATGACAGGTGAGTGGTTACATGAAACAAATGTATTGGTAATTGTTGTGTTATCAGGTATTTACTATAGATTAACTTTAGAGTGTGTGTTCATACATCGCTGTAGTTCTCTCGCATGACCTTGTAGAGTGCAGGGACCAGAGCACCTTTGTCTTTTAGCGATGCTGCATAATTGGACACAGCATTGTCAGGGAGGGTCTGAAAAACACACACACACACACACTTAGCTGAAGTTTGATACACTTAACTGACTGATCCTTAAAACAAACACCCAGCATGACAAGTTAAAAAGAGACAAAAATGTTTTGATCAGTTTAAATTTGACACTTAACCGCTGATTTACAGCAAGTACACAAATATAATTGTTAATCAAGAAATCTGCACAATATTATGGTTACAGGTGAATGGAACAGAATTGATGTAAAGAGGAGTTCAGCAGTATAGAAATACATTCGTTTTTTTTATATTTGAGAGCATCTAAACCCTGCATTGACAGACAGTGGTATCTTCAGTCATATCAGAAGTTGCATTTAGAGATCATTTTCACTCGGTGGGCAACAGGTAGGTCCTCGTACGATTAAACAGGAAGTTCCCTTCTGCCCCCTTATCACCACACCTCACTGAGCTTTGGTAGCACTCAACATATTGCTGAGTGCTCATGTGCGAGTAGGAGAAAAAGCTATTTCCTTGGAGAAAAGCACTTCAGAGTAGGTTTTTTTAGATGTGTGGAAGAAATGTTGGCAATAATAAGCAGCATACCACACAGATAAGGGCTATGTGCTTTAAGTTGTTTTTCACACACACACACACACACACACACACACACACTGAAGCAGTACCTTATATTCTGACAGCCATTCCTCCACCACCCCTTGGTCCATCGCCAACATGTTCCCTCATCTGCAGTGGAGTCACCTCTACCTATGGGAAAAATGTATATTGTATAAAAACACACACTGCAAATATGTTTGTGCATTTGAAAGGGCACACGCACACACAAGCATTCACGTCTTGCAACCAAGCTTCGATTATTTGGTGTCCTGATAAAAATGCCAGTAAACAGTCAGTGCCAGTGCAGTTGTGAAAGTGCTGCAGGCTGCAGGCATCAATTGAATTCTCCAAAGTGTCATAAGTCTGTCCGCCCCTCTCCCTCTCCCCCCTCTCCAGACACACACCTCTGCAGTACCAGCCTATTCTAAACTTTATCAAATCGAAAAATCGCCCACACATAGGAACCTTGCTGGCTTCACTGTTGAATTACTGTACAAAATGTAAAAGTGGCACAGCTGAATTTAGAAGCCTGTTCAACTGGCTGTACATTTCCATTTCTTAAAAAAGAGACGGACAAAAAAAAGCTTTAGCTAAAATGTACTCATGGTGAAATAAACACCTCCCTCCATCCCCCACCCCCCTTGTTATTTTTGAGAGGCCTTACCATCCATCACAGCACTTACACTGTCTGCATTTTAACTTCTCTCTCTCATCTTTTAGCCACTCACCTTGTTTGCCTGTAGCGCTGCTATTAAACCTCAAATGTTTCTATTTCTCCTTTTCCTTATGTTCTTGCTGTCAAAGTGATTTCAATTCTCCATCTGTGTGTGCGCTGAAAGAAAGCGTTTGCTGCTGCCTATGAGACACTGCTGTGCTGCAGCAGACGAGAGCACGGAGAAGCGAATAATAGCTACAGCAACAGAAAGAAATATGTAAGACGGGGAATTTATACCAAGATGTCAAAACATCCACAACAATGTAGGCATGACGACGACTCAGAGCAGTTTTTCTTTTGTGGCTGTTCAAGTCAGACACAGATAATGCCATCAATAGGTATTCACATTTAAAACGCTCAATCTGGCTGTTGAAAAAAATACAACAGCTGTATAGACTTAACTCAGATCAAACAATAAATCAATCTATGAAATAAAAGAGAGGTGCTGATTGGTGTACGAGATAATTAGTAGTTGGAGTCTTTCTATGTCTCTAGGTAACCTTAACTATCTGCATTGTGATCGCCATCGTAACACGTCTGCTTTCGGCTGTGGACGCCGTCTGCATCTCTGATGGATGGTCTGTTTTCCATCAGCACTATGTTTTCACTGGGTACGTCGTGTCTGTGATCGGTCGTGACTGTGCTCTGAAAGTGTAAGCTAGGGCTGCTCGATTATGGCAAAGGTCATAATCTCGATTATTTGGGTCAATAATTGTAATTGTGATTATTAAATGCGATTATTCATTGACTTTGAAAACATCCATTTATTGGAGAGAAAAATTAACAGTTGATTACCCTGAACTTTAAGTATAATTCAACTGAAAAACCAAAAAGAAATTTAAAAAAAAAAGAAAGTAATAATAATAATAAAAAAATAATCGTTTTATTTCGATTACGTTGTTTTCGTAATCGTTGCAAGCCATAATCGTAATCGCGATTAAAATACGATTAATTGAGCAGCCCTAGTGTAAGCACAAGGCTAAATTGGCCGTTGAATGCAGAAACAAAGTCCATGTTTGGTATGTCTGGTAACAAAATTGGAGAAAGGAAAGCAGTAGGAAGAAGTCCTTCTATGTGCATATTGGTTATGCAGAAACATGTGGTCCAATTTGAGCTGAAGGTGGCTTAGTTCCACCTTTTTAATATTCTTCCACTTCCAACACTTCACTTAATGTATGACAGACACAATCTCCTCTTCAAAAGCAATAACCCTTCTAAAAGAAAATATAATGAATCCTGTTCTGAAGGTGATTTCAAAGCAATAGACCAGCGTACAGATTCAGGAGATTACACAGGACTGATTTTCAATCACCATGTTTATCATCAAAAAGCCGGCATGCAATGCGTGCCTGGACAAAAAAATAGACAAATATGTTCACAGTTGGTTTTCCTCTCTTCCTTTCGGCTCCCTGCTTTTCTCTCTCTGCCCCTCTGTTTGTACTCCCACACAGCAACATTACTCCCTCCATGTCTTTTCCATTCTGTAATCTGTCTTTGACACATCCAAATGCTTGATTCTGTATTATACTGGTTACAGTCTCTCTATGGCAGCCAGGTGTCTATTTATGGACTGTACCAATGTCAGAAATGACAGGGGGGGAGGGAAGCGAGTGTCTCATGAAATGGGGAAGGATTATAAAGCAGAATAGCCTCCATTTAGAGAAATGAGTCCTTTCTGTTGTTCTATTCTTCCGTGCCGGTGAAGAGAAGGAGGACAGGGATATCTAAAGCCAGCATGTGGTTTTAATGGCAGGCTCACTGAGTGACAAAATAAAGGCTGTGATTAGAGCGCAGATGAGGTAAGAGGAATGGCTCTCCTCCTACAAAGTCACTTTAACTCAGTTCAGTTTGTCCACCCTGGTATGTTTGCCTCCTACTTCAGCAGCCAGCTAAGAATCAACTGCAGCGACACAAAGCAGCAGCAGAAGAGCGAGGTAACGGGATGTGGCTATGTCAGTGTATTTTTGAAAACTAAATAAGCTTGATCAAGTACACCTTACAAGGGAATAGTTAAATTGGCTGAACATTAAAAAAGATTTGGTGCCAACTAAAGTAAGACTGTAACTAACACTTGTTTCCAATTTTCCCAAAATCATATTTTCCTAAAGCCCAACATGCTACATTTTTTAAATAACAAACATTTAGCCAAATTGATCATAAACTAGTTGAATGGGGATGTTATTCATTAACTGTTCAATTGACAATAAGAATTTTTGACAGATTAATGAATACATCAGTTAAACAGTTAAGACAACATTGACTGCAGCTAGGCTTGCATGTTTTAGTATGCAAGTATTATTAGTAAATTTATTGAACATGTTAGAAACAAAACAAACAATAATAATAATTATAATTATAACAAAGAGAAGCAAAATAAAAAAAACATTCAAGGTATAAAAAAATAATTTCTGAAAGGTGGGGTAGGTAAGTTTGAGAAACCGGCTCGAGATACACTTTTTGTTATATTCCAAGGAATGCTCGTGACATCCCGATAGCAATGAATATCTTAAGTGCTTTGACAAAAAAATACATAAAAAAACATCATCTGTGGAAGCCGTACTGTAAAAAGCACGACCAATCATTTTAGCCGGCCCGGCTAAAATAACTGGATGGCCTACCTGCCTGTCAGCCTTCCATCTGTGCACAAACTTATCTCGTGTCCTCATTGGTCATGTGCGCGTTCGTGTGTGTTGGAGGAGGGGCTCTGTAAGGAAGTAGCAGATTTGTTCCGGCTGTGTATTTTCAAATTCTAGCGCACTCGAGCTGGTTTCTCCAAAATGACCTACCCCACCTTTAAATGATTTCTGTCATGTTCAAAAGGGGCAAGAAGAAGCTTAAAAACGTTTCTGGTCCTACGCCCTCTAACGTACATTCTCCATGAAAATCAAAGTTTAGGTCATCGGCATCCGTAATATTTGATTTATTGTTTTAAACAAATCTTTTTATGCGAATCTGTCCTTACACAACTTTTTATCAATAACGTAAACAAACTAATAAATCCCATCACATCCTCCCCACCTTAAATGTAACTGTTCAGCTCCTAAATGCAGATGATTCACCTTGAAACTTCCTTCAAACCACAACAGACAGGGTTGAACGAAACAAAGGACAACATGCCCTTTTCAAGCACGCAGGCACAAGCAACTGATGGAGGGAAGTAGCAAACTAATTGGCCTGAGAGGACACCGTGAAGCTAATCATGTTATTAGGCAGATGATTGTCTCCCTTCTTGGTCTTGCTAACGGTTAGCTGCCATCTCCAAGTCATTATGGACTCACAGGTCGTGACAGAAATCAATATGAGCCAACGAGAGCACATTTCAAAAGGAAGAAGCAGGTGTTAAGCTTCTCCTGTGCAGCAGAGAAACACACCAGTGTTGAGGATAAGTGGCTAAGTGGTAACAAACCAATAAAGTGATGGAAAAGTAGATGAGGAGAGGAACAGAAAGGTCAGATAAAAGGAGCACAGATCAATGGCTAAATGAATAGAGGTAACGATGGAAGTAAAGAGAGATGTTGGATAAGCGGAAAGTATCAACCCAAGGGATGGATAACTCACAGGGAAAGAGACAGTGGGGTCAATAACATGAGGAGAGTTCATTAGGTTTTAATCTGTGTTTCCCAAGTATACCTCCTGTAAGGGAGATAAGGGAATACACTGAGGTCCAAACAGGCTCAAGATATGGATCTAACCAATGTGATTAGAAGCCTAGCAGTGGCTTACTGCATTTCTCCACCAAATGCAAAGCTCTGATTTCGGCCAACTACTTACCAAAAGAGTGAGAATGTGTCATGCATTGCACAATTGTGTATTAGCAAGTGTGTTTATTCAGTGTCTGGTTCCACAAAACCTGTTCCTGTGAGCTAGCTGTAGTTGACAGCTCGTTCCTTCTGAATTTACACCCACGCCTCCGTCCTCAACTCTCACACACACAAACACACACACACACACACAGGCAGGCAGTCTAAATGAGATTATTTCTGACTCCTCCTTCCAAAGACTTATTCCAACACGAACAGGTTTGCTTTGAGTTTACATTCCTAACCCTAGTTGTAAGTGGGCTTGACAGATTGTCTGTAAAACACCTGAGGCAAACACCCCGTACACATATGCATTAACACAAAAACTACAAGTTATGGGCATTATAAAACCCCAGCGGTATCTTCCAGAGCTCAATATAATCAAGTGAGAACATACCTGTCTGGGAAAGCTGGTGTAGAACTCCGAGATTCAAGCGAGAATGAATGAGGGGACACCCACACACACATGCACACACCCCTCCCTGCTCATTACCTCACTTCCCATTACACATATGCTTTGGAAGCTTCTCAGGAAGTAAGGGGACCAATAAGAGTGAAGGCTTGAATAGAGGAAAGAAAGGAAGCAGAGAGAAAGACTAAGTGGGTGGTTTTAAGAGTGACAGAGCCGCCCCAGCTGCTTTTTCCTGTGGTACAGGCCAGGGTGCAAACCACACAAGCTAATGGGTGGCCTGTTTATGACGATGACACCTACATTACTAAGCCTTCTACGAGTTAAAGCTACAGAAAGAGGAAGAGAAACATAGATCAAATTATCTGAAAGTATCCATAACTATATTATGTATCATCAGACACACCCAAACCACTTATAACCTGTTTGAGTGCACAAACAATGTCTAAACCAGGAAGTAGAGCAACTAGACTCCGCCCAAATGTTGCAAACTAGGTCAGTAACTGTCAACAAGCGGGACTAGTGACTCTTGTTTTCACTTGAATGAAAGCAAAAGCTGTGAAGACACTATTTTGAGGAGCTGTTGGGGGTCAATTCAAAGGTGGTGGCTGCAGGGTTAAATAACCGTGGTCATAAAGAGCAGTGCCTTTAACAAGAGTTCAACGCTTCACCTGAACTCATCCGGCCACGTTGAGAGCTTTCATCACAGTTTTCTTTACTCCTAGGACTGTAGAAGTTTGTTTTGACCTCTCCATTTGATTCATATCACATCTTTGTCAATTATGTCTGTTGTAATCTGTTGTTTATTTGGACTATCTTAGCATGCGGATAACCCTGTTGCATCATCTCTTTGCCACCAGGTTGCGTATAGATTAAAAGAAGGGGGGGCAGTTCTGCTTTCTCATCTGTCGCAGCGACTGTGGGTGCGAGGGAGTGGGGTCGTCTTTCAACCAGAAGGTTGTGGGTTCGATCCCAGCCCATGCAGTCAACATGTCGATGTATCCTTGGGCAAGATACTTAACCCTGAGTTGCTCCCGATGGCCAACGGTGTGTGCATGTTAGGTCCTAGAGTAAGATACACTGCTCTGTATGAATGGGTGAATGACATGTAGTATGTAAAGTGCTTTGAGGGGTCTTAAAGACTGGATAAAGCGCTATATAAGTACAGTACATTTACCATTTTACACACAGTTGTTATTGCTGAGGATGACAGAGATACAACAAGGAGGAATCCTCTTAAAGCTTCCTATACGCTACTTTCTTAGATGCTTCTTTATCCTTCCTCTTCCTCTTTCAATTCCCTGTCTTCTTGTGGCAAGTGTGCCTGAAGAGACCAATGACGATCATCATCACTGATTTTCCAACTTTAACGCTAGCTTTTATCACCTTTGGTCCCAGCTCTTTTCCCCACAGTTGTAAAACCCTCTCATAATCTATTCATGTTCAGCCCACGGAGTTCCCATTTAAATACTACTTATGATTAAGATGATTTGCTTGAATTCCAATGGATCAAAAAGTATGCTACATCTACATTTGGTATCAATGCCTGCAAAAATATTGTCAGGATATTTCATTAAACTGCAGGCATGGATGACTCTAGCTGTGATGCTGGTTGACAACAGAGCCTGGGCTATCTTTCTGCTCTATGACCAGCTGGGTCTAACTGTCAGAAAGCATTAGGAGGTCTAAGACACCAGCAGCAACTGAACACCACATAATAACAAGCCTGTGCAGGCTTTTAACACGTGCACGGACACACATTCACATCCTAATGACACCACTTTAACAGTGCACAAATACCCACTCAACAAACCCGTGTTTATTGCTTAAGGACAAACCTCTCTTGACAAGGCAAACACACTGAAACATGCATGGAACATACAGCTATATGGAAAGAAGTCCCTATAATAGGATTGAAACAGTATCTTATTATTTAGACAATATCTGAACACAACACCAGAAAAGCAGCCCTCGTTTGTGAAGCCCACAGATTGTATTTTTTCAACTTTTGAGACCAAGTTCAGTAGTCAAGGACATCTTTTCATGGCTCTAGGCTCTGCGGCAAAGTCCCCATTGTACAGGAGGAAACCCCTAACTGGCTGAATGAAAAGAGGAAAGACACCATCACATGATCACTATTATAAAAATCCTACAATGCATCATCTAACATTCCAGTGGTGTCTGTGCCCCTGCCACACACACAGTGGAATCATCTGAGGAAATATCCTAACTAGGTCCTGACAGACCACACACACACATACAGCTGTTACTGAACACAATGAAGTCAGGTACAAAGTATGCTGTGACTACTGTAACAACACAGGTGCAATGAAAAGCACGTTAGCTTAACACACTGGAACACCTTCCAACCATGACTGTTTATTAATTTCATGTTATCTAGCTAATTTAAATAGTAAGCATAGTTTGTCCCCAGGCACTGCTAACCAGCTAGTTACAAACCAGCTACAAAGAAAACTGGGACCACGGCTTGCGTTTAAACAACGTGAAATGCTGTCTAAAGGCTCTGGTAGCACAATGGCCAACATCAGCGTTTCCCCAGTCTATTTGTTCACCAATATCAGGCAGAGACTGTACATTAATCCTCCGCGGTCACACGCTCTCTGTCTCGGCTCGCTGAATGACTTCGAGCTGTCACCACGGTTGCTTGTAGATTAGCTAGTTAGCTAGCTCGGCTAAGGCGCGACACCAAGTAAACTGTGGAAGTTACTGTTTACTTACGGGCATGCTATCTTGTCAATTTCCTGGTGTCGCTATCCTCTGTCGTTCCAACAAGACAAGTAAAAGGATATCAATTCGCTACTCAATAAATCTCCTCAATAATTCATCAACATCAGCTCCTTCCATCTTCATTACTTTCTCCACTCAGACTACCTTAGACTGGGAGACTCGGTCTCCACGGAGTGACAGACGTCTAAACCAATGGGTGAGTGGTATGTGATCCAGTCGCCACAACCCCCAAATGCAGCATCCAATCATATTAGACTTTAGGAGGCATGTTAATAATTTCCACCACCGAAGTAGGTTGTCGCTGTCAGTCACTGCTCTTTGACAGCAATTATCTTCCACTGGTGCTTTTATTGATCACCAAAAAAGTTATTTATTGACATGTTTTACTATAGAATTATTATAAGAACAAATCATTATACCGAATCATATACATTGCAGCTGAGAAATGATTAGTCAATACATGTATTCAATTAGTTTAATTAAAATATATTATTTTGATTTAAACTGTAAACATAATTTGTAAAATTTAAAAAAACATTGCATCGAACAAACATGGAATCAAAGTCATTATGGTCATACTTATATGTGTTTTTAATAAACACATATAATTGTGTTTTTATTACATTTTAATTTCCAAACTTTCTCATATAGAAATGAGCAAACCATCATGACAAATAAACCTGTAAAGATTAGGGCAAAAGCACGACTCTAAAAATGTCTGACGGATAAATAATGCATGACCACTTGACAATGACCTCTAGAACAATGGATTTTCCAAAATTAATTATCAAGATGGCATATGACCCTGGGTTTTCATGCAAATAACAGATGGAAAGCTGGGTTTTAATCAGTTTATAAATACATGGGCTTTTTTGGATAATAATCAGGAAATCTGCCTCATGTCCTATTGCCATTTCCTCTGTGGGGCACTTTGTACATTATAGAAGAGATGTATAATCCTATGCAAGTCACACTCACAATTATCCTGTTTTAGAAAATGTATTTTTATTTCATTTAACCTTTATTTAACCAGATAAAAGCATTGAGATGGAATCTCATTTGCAATGCATTTGAAAAGCCAAAGAACAATCTCTCCTTGCCGCCCAAATATTGCAAATTCAAGTGTCTAATCAGGTAGAAAAGTGTGTAATATATGTTTTTTTATTGGTATTGGAATATTGGGAATTGACATTCATGTAGTGCATTTTAGAGAAACAAAAATAATTGGAGGAATATAAATTGAGGTGCAACCTTAAGAAATGTAAAGTGATTCTGCAATGCCACCTAATGTTAGTGGGTAAGATTACACCCTGCAAGGAAAATAATGTAAGTCATTCTACAGACATCATCATTTAAATATAAAAATAAGTCTCAAAAACCAGAAACTGTTTATACAAAAATTATAAAACATTTAAAAAAAGATATCATTGTAAAACTCTGTGTACTGATAATAAAGGTGATGCAAGATGCTGCAAAAGCGAAGACTTGGATTATTTAAATGCATGCTGTTCTGTGTGTGCCTCATTGTTTTAAATGTTGTGTAAATGGTGGATTTAAAGTGGACATCTAAAAAAAAAAACATTAAAGATAAGCCCCTGCTATCTGTGCAGCCTCAGTGAAGACTTCCCCGGCCCGTTGTCTGTATCCTAGTGCAAACTCCTTCGCCCTCCTCACTTCTTTCAGGTTCTCCTCCAGGTTCTCACTCAGCCTGCCATGCTCCTGGTAAGTTGCTGCAGCCCCCTTCACTTGTTCAGCCATTTGATCCTTGCTACGGAGCAGCCAGCCAATCAACTCTTGAAGTGTGGTGCCCTTTGAGATGGTGGCTTTGGCACTCGCCGAAATGCCCTTCACTTCATTCTGAGCAAATTGCAGATGTGGAGGCAGTGGTTCCTCATCACCTTCATCCACACGAACCACATTGAGGGAGAATTCGTATCCCTTTATCTGAAGTGAGACCCTGTACTTGGCCTCTGGAAGTGGAGAGTAATGGAGATTAAAATACAGAAACCAAGAAAACCGAAGCAAGTGAAATCTGCCATCAAGTTTCCTCCACTTGCAGGGAGTGTGTCACTTACCGTGCTCGTCTCTGATCATCCCCACACATTCGGTTAAAGCCAGGGTATCATTGTGGTTACAGCCGTAGCTCTGGCGCAGGTTTCTGATATTTCGGACCATGGCCTCATATCGCTCGTGCTGTTCATTGAAAGTCTCTGCCATGTCAGAAAACCTCTGGTCCAACTCTGGCACACACACTCGCCTCATCACCAGCCTGCCAATCCGCTTTACGGTCTGTGCATCTGGAGGGAAAATAGTGTCACACATCAGGCACAGACACACAGCAAAGAACACATGTGGTTCCAGTTCACTTTATGCATTGGAAGTGTAAAGGTCTGAAAGAAATGTACCACTGTGTGCTGACCGGCTCTGCCTGGCTGATCCAGCTTCATTCAGGTCCGATGGTCCAGGCTGCAGGAGAGGCTGTCTCTAAAATATAAAGCAGAGTCGCTTTCTTTACATAACATTTATTTTACTGGCACTTTTTAGAAAGACACACAAAGCACTAATAAGGCTGGACACTTGTAATGACTTTGTAATCAACTCAATGCACCAACCAATGTTTTGGAGGAAAACAAATATATATAAAAATTTTTTTTAAATGTGTTTCCTACTTTATTAATCATTGAGACATTATTATACTTTCAAGTTAAATTGTATAAAGGGATGGGACAATATCAATTTATGCTGGAACAAAATCTAAATAATAGTGGCATATATGTATTTTATTGGGACAATAATGAATGTCTTCACGATTTTTAAATATACCTTTATTATTATTATTATTATTATGAGAGAAAGAACAGGCTAACACTTGTTGTTGTTGTTTATTACATTGTATTTGTGCAGGGAGACATGTGATTTACGATTACATTATTTAAGATTGGTTGCTTTTGTGTGTCATGTATGTGATACAAGAAAAAAAAACCGTGTTTCCAGTGTGTTTCGTAGCTTTTCTAAGAGTTTTAAGATAAACATTTTGTACAATTATGGGAAATGAGTCTTCTAGTCTTGTGATACACCATGAAAATACTTTAACATGGAATATCCAATGACAATTATATACAATACATTATTATTTAAAGCATACCATCTTTATAAAGGGAGTAGTCCCCATCATTTTAACATTAAAAGTAGTAATAGTTCAAACTATTAATCTCACAACAGCAAAACAATGATCAAGTGAATCGTTTGAACTCGAATAGGAGGTATTAACATTTACATAAAACTCAATAAACACGAACCTCGTCGGCGGAGTCTCCACTTGAGAAGCAACAGCAGAGAAAACGGAGCATTTTCCTGCTGCTCTGGGATCTCTCAATTTGTTTTCACTTTCAGGTCAGTAATTTCTGACAATGCATTTGGAGTCTGCACATACCAACTGACGTCAACGTCACGCGACTCTATAAAACGTTTCTTCCTGGTTATGATTACTGGACAAGTGCACAGATATGAGCATGTCAGACAGGTGCACCTACAGGTGAGCTGCAGCGAGATCAACAACCCAACTCTGCTGTTGTTGCTATTGGATGTTTTAGATCCTTGGATATCGAAAATGTGTCTTTCCAAGGGCTTGAATAGCTCTGAGTATTTTTGTTGTGAAAACCCAACAATGCCCGCTAAAATAAAATGAAAAATATTTGTAATTGATGAATAAATCAGTTCCGCAATCCTGCAGATGAAAGTGTAAATTCTCACATCTGACGGTAGGGGGTGAAGGCGAGTATCTTCAACCAAAGTACAAATCGTAGAAGAAGAAAACAACCACAACCCAAGCTAGAGTCTGCAGCTGTAGCTTAACAAATACACTATGTTTATCGTTTTGTATGTACAGAAAGTTATGTTTTATGATTGTATCTCTAAGAGTAGAAGCTGTTGATACATTTCGGCTTTTTTAGTTTATTTTAAAACAACAAGCTTCCTGCTAATCAGTTGCTGAGCGACAACAAAGAGGCTGCAACTGCACACACTGCTGGCAGTGGTGCAGAAAGAGTTTACATTTCATAGAACAGATCACATTAATCTGGCTGACATGACGGGGGTGGCCTCTCCAGAGAAGTCGCCAGGCGCCAAGAAGAAGAGCGAGAGGAAATGTGCCATCAAGGAGGAGCACAGACAGCTGTCCGGTATCATGGGAGTCATGAACAACCTAAGGAAACAGGTGTGTGTGTGTGTGTGTGTGTGTGTGTGTGTGTGTGTGTGTGTGTGTGTGTGTGTGTGTGTGTGTGTGTGTGTGTGTGTGTGTGTGTGTGTGTCAGTCAGGGCTTGGCATGAGACATTTAGTGTTAGTGTGTGTCCTTCCTTGTCCTGATGCTTTCTAACTGTGTGTGCTTTTTTCACACACATGTAGACTGTAATACCCCTGATGTGCAATAACACTGCCTGTAAATATGACACTTTGTGCAATATACACTCGTGTGCAATTCACGCTTTCTTTTTCTTTACATTTCTTTACAATCTGTAAACAGTACCAGCAACCTTTTTAATTGAATATGGTCACTATTTTTACCATGGTGTTTATCTGTTATTAGTTTTTAATTATTGTCTTTTTTATTTAATATGTAAACCATTTTTTTCTTTACTTTATCTGCACTATACTTCTGCTGTTGTAATGCTGTACATTTCCCCGTTGCGGGACAAATAGGGAAATCTGACTGATTTTCCTCTGCAGGGTACCCTCTGCGATGTGACCCTGATGGTTCAGGGGAAACACTTTCATGCCCACAGGGTAGTGTTGGCAGCTGCCAGCCACTTCTTCAGTCTCATGTTTACCAGTAAGTGTCGACAACGAAACACAGAACTTTTGACAGGACAAACACTTAATATTTTGTACAACTAGCCCAAGATATTACTGGAGATAGTTAATGGACCGCTAAGACAATTCCCAATTTTAAATGCATATCTTCTTGGTTTTGAATTGGTTTTTGGTTTTGTTTATATAACCATGTATGTCTTTATTATTGTTGTTTGGTTTTAGTCTGGTCTGCATTTATCGTGTGTACCTCTGCAACATAAAACATAGTGATAAAATGCCTCTGTTGCTACATGAGATTTAGAATGGAAGATAATATTTTTGGAAAGTCACAATATTATTTAAGCAGTGGTCTCCAAGCTGTTGCTAGGCATAACAAGAAACTTCATCTGCCATGCATTGTTGGTAGGTTTCTGTTTTCATTGAAATCTAAATCTATTTTTCCTTACCTCTAGCCAGAATGATGGAGTCGACCTCCCACGAGGTGGAGCTCAGGAGTGCTGAGCCAGAGATCATTGAGCTTTTGATTGAATTTATCTACACAGCTCGGTAAGCGTATTGGCTACAAGTATAGAGAGTATATTGTGAAATATAGCAGTATTGGTTATAAGGCATATGGGGCAACTTAAAATGTAATGTGACCAGAGGCCTGTACTACGAAGCCGGATTTTCGCTTAGCGAGCTAACTTCAGGGAAAACTCTGGGTTTCCGGCCCTACGATGCTGGTTCACTTCTTAGCGGGTTAGATCTCCATGGTAACTTATGCTGAACGGCTAGCCTGGTCCGGAGCAGGTTAGGTTCCAGGATAAGAGATCAACTCAGTGAAATCACCGCCTGCTGACCAATCAGAGCTCAGTGTGCAGAGTTTAAAGCTATCAAGTCATATTACAGGATAAAGGAAATACAGAAAAACTGCCAGTCAGATCCACTCGTGTCTTGGTGATATCATAAACCTGTTAATGTACGCATTCAAACACTTTTTCTTGTACCAGCTGTATTCACCTTGCTTTTATCCTGGATAAAGTGTTTAAGTCATGGATGTTTAAAGTTTAACATCTTCATATTTGTCTAATTATATAGTTGACTTTTCATTCAGGAAGTATGACGTGCTGTGCTGTCAGTACGCTTGTCCATGTTTTTTGATTGGTCGAATGCTCCAAATACCACCCCTTTCATGTGAACGCGTACCTAACTAGATAGGGCAAAGCTGGTTTGAGTTAACAAGTTGATAACCAGCGTTGTAGGACAGCTTAGCGAGAGTGCGTTTGTTTTGGATTAGGTAAACCGGGTAACTCAAACATATCCAGCTTAGGTTGAACCGGCTTCGTAGTACAGGCCTCTGGTGATGCTAATCGTAACTGCTTTCAAAACAGCCACATGCATCTCTTTAATGATGAAGTGTGTGTGTGTGCCAGGATCTCTGTGAACAGCAGTAACGTCCAGTCATTGCTGGATGCAGCCAACCAGTACCAGATTGAGCCTGTGAAGAAGATGTGTGTGGAGTTCCTCAAAGGACAAATTGATGCAACAAACTGCCTTGGTAAGAACGTAAATACAATCAAGGTGAAATTACATATCATCGTTTGTGACCTCAACATTTGCTGAGCCCTTTGATGCTTTATCTATGGACTCCCCAGCATCAATGATCAATACCTATTCCAGCTGCTTTTTCTAGAAAAGTAGAATTAAAGTTATCCGTCCTACACATGTGTTTTGTTGCATCCTGCCCCATCATGTTACTCTGGAGTGATTGATCCTTGTCTTGTCCTCCTGCAGGTATTTCCTCCTTGGCAGACTGTATGGACTGTCCTGACCTGAAGGCTGCAGCAGACGACTTCTTTGAACTCCACTTCACTGAAGTCTACAAACTGGATGAGTTTCTGCAATTGGACGTTAAACAGCTCACACACTTACTGCACCAGGACAAGCTCACTATCCGAGCTGAGGCCCAGGTACACTTCTACACATCCTTTGAATTCATATCTTTTGTGCTATTATTTTTAGGAATATGTTTTCAATATGTTTTTATCATAGTTGTTGATATAGATGTACCTTTGTTGGCTCTCTTTAGTGCAAAATAATAAGTCCCTAACAACATTTTTTTTTAAAAGAAGCAATACATGCTAATTATCCAAAGAACAACTCGGAAAACCAAACAAATATGGTTTCAACACATCATGACAAAGATGACTCATAGCTCTTGCAAAAACAATGCCAGCAATAATCTGTATGTTGTTGTTTTTTGCATTGGTGTTCAGATTTATGACGCAGCAGTACGATGGCTGAAGTACGATGTGTGTAACAGACAGCAGTACATGGTGGAAGTGTTGGGGTGTGTTCGCTTTCCTTTGGTCTCCAAAACCTTCCTCTCAAAGACGGTGCAGGCTGAGCCCCTCATCCAGGACAACCCACAGTGTCTCAAGATGCTCATCAGTAAGTAGGAAGAGAGAAACACACACATTTGTACACACAATAGACCGCTATGGTTTCGGTGGTTCATTTGCTAAACGTACAATCAAGTCGCTTTGGATAAAAGTGTAAGCTTAGTAACAATAATGTAACAACAATAGGTTGTAGCTTATTCAAAAAAAGGGGTGGAAAAATATTGGTGTAATAAGTAAAGGGTCACATTGTCTACTAGGTGTAGAACAATTACATTACACTGGATGCAACCCATCTCGACATACTCTATTATAGTGAAAAGATAAAATATGTATTATTGTTGAGGGTAAAATTCAGAGTTTTTGGCAGGGCTCTTGCAAATGTTTAAAATGTGTGCCACCACCAAAGATGGTGTTAACCCACCTGTATCCCCAACCCTGAATTAATGTCGTTAATGATCTCATATTTAAGATTCTGATTCAAAAGAGCATGTCAAAACGTACACACACCAAAAATAAAACCCCCGAGGCCTTTGTCCCAGGTGGGATGCGCTACCACCTGCTGTCCCTGGAGGACCGGGAGGATCTGGGAGAGAGCAGCCGACCGAGATGCAAGAAGCACGACTACCGCATCGCTCTGTTCGGGGGCTCCCAGCCTCAATCCTGCCGCTACTTCAACCCCAAGGTACCAAGGCAGTAAATGTATTTTAGGTGTATATTATTTTGTTCAGTACATTTTTCAATTTCAGAACCAGGACTTTGAGTTTTTGTAATTGACATCTTACATATTTCAAGAGTACATTTCATTTGAATCAGACCAAATACTTCAAAAACAAGCATTACAGCTATATCATTGTATATAGTTAGGGCAATGGAAATAAAAGTTTACACTGTTGAATTTCTAATCTGGCTTTTAATGCAGGATTCCTCATGGACAGACATCCGCTGCCCCTTCGAGAAGCGGCGCGATGCCACAGCTATTTTTTGGGACAACGTGGTCTACATCCTGGGGGGCTCACAGCTCTTCCCCATCAAGCGCATGGACTGCTACAACGTCCTAAAGGACAGCTGGTACTCCAAGCTGGGGCCGCCCACGCCTCGTGACAGCCTGGCTGCCTGTGCCTCACAGGGCAAGATCTACACGTCTGGGGGGTCAGAAGTGGGTGAGTACAGGCGGGTCGAAGAGGTGGACTTGAAACCTGGGAATTTGGATGCTTTGTGTGTTTACTGACTGTGTTGGGGATAGTGGACGTTGAGCATTCTCCATAGAAGAAAGTCATCCCTTTATGAAAGGATTTAACCATGATCCATGTGTGTGTCCGCAGGCAGCTCTGCCCTGGACCTTTTTGAATGCTACGACACAAGAACCGAGTCATGGCAGGTGAAAACCAGCATGCTGTTGGCTCGCTGCAGCCACGGCTCAGTGGAGGCCAACGGGCTCATATACGTGTGTGGAGGCACAGTGGGCAACAACATATCTGGCAGGGTCCTCAATAACTGTGAGGTTTACGACCCCAGCACTCAAAAGTGAGTCACGCAAAAATGATTCAGAATTATACAGCAAAACGGAGGAAAAGTATATGCATAACAATATCAAATCGATTTTGTTTGGTGAGAATCCCAAAGTCTCAGAAATGATAACCAGTTCAAATTGACAAGAACAACATTTTTATTTTGACTAATGTGCTTTTAAAAGATTGTATCAGGTCAGGAGGTCAAAGAAGCTTCTCCACAAAAAAGGCAGGGAGACATGCCAGTCAAAACTATACATTTTATTAGAAAGAAACTTGAGTTTCAAAGTTTGTACCTCACAATAATAATATGCACATGCACCCAAAAGGGCTCAAATCAGGTAATGTTGTTCTCTGTTACACTCTTCCTTAATCCCATATTTGTCCCTGTGTCTGTCTCCATCTTTCTGCCCTCAGATGGAGGGAGCTGTGCGAGATGAGAGAGGTCAGGAAGAACCATGGGCTGGTGGCGGTCAACGGCAGGATCTATGCTGTTGGAGGGCAGGGGGCACTGGGTACAAACACGTTATCATAATTATGTTATACTACTATTTGAAATAGTAGTTGTAGCATATGTGGCCTCTGAATGATGGAGTTTTTGTGTTTTCTTTACAGGTGGACTTGACTCGGTGGAATACTACGACATAGCCACTAATGAGTGGCGTGCCGCCTCGCCGATGCCGTGGCGAGGTATAACAGTGAAGTGTGCAGTGGTCGGTGACATCATCTATGTGCTGGCAGGGTTTCAAGGTGTGGGGCGGCTCGGACACGTCCTGGAGTACCACACTGAAACCGACAGGTCAGTGTATTCACTAAATATTAAATAAGTAGATATTCTACTTATGACTCTAAACCCTGAATCATATTTTCCTCGATATTTTTTGACATTTCAAACCCTCTAAGTAAGTTTTATTGTGTGTTCAGGTGGGTATCTTGCAGCAAGGTGCGAGCGTTTCCCGTCACCAGCTGCCTGGTCTGTGTGGTCGACACCTGTGGAGTCAACGAAGACGAAGACATGGACCTCATAGACTCTCAGCCACACGCTGCAGCTGCTGCCTCTACCTCTCCGTCTGCTTCAACCTCATCATCCTCGTAGGACAAGAGGAAGATTCATTTATATTTTAAGTTATGACTTTTAATGACACTTTATGTTAGGTAATAATAATGGAGTTGATTTTAATATGCAAGGCCTGTCAGCTCATGTGAACATCCTCGTAGGGCTTGCATAAAAAGTGATATTTCGATTGTGGACAATATTGCAATTGTGAATGAGTGATATTTCAATTGTGAATGCGATATAATCATGGATATAATGAACAATTGGTATCATAGTTATAATGCACAGACTTATTATCATTTTGAAAAAACAACATCTTCATAAGTTTGATTTATATTTTTTATTATAGAAAGATAAGTAAGTCAAGCACCAAATTCACGAGTATAACGGCCCCTACACATGGCACCGTGTGTAGGGGCCGTAAAGGCATCTGCGTTAAAGTTCGATTTTACAAGTTGCTCCTTAAAATGACATTAGCTGCCATACACCTTTGTGGTCAACAGATGATAACATGTAAATGTACTTTTTTTTAAATTAGATTTTAGGTTCATGTAACTTAATAAAAACTGTCACATTAAAAACGTGCATTAATTACAGTGACATTACTTTAATAAAGCTCTCGTAAAATATGGCAAGAGTATGCTTGGGGAAAAGACATGTTGCTTGATGGACATCTTTTCATTTGAGTCAGCAACAGAAGATAGGCAGATAAACATTAGTGACGAAGTTAATTAAATGCAATATGATTACATAGGCAGAAGCTCAGTGGTCAATATTAAGATGTGTTGTTCTTAGCTTGTAGCATTCCCTGAGTGTGATGAATAAAACACTGGAATATCCTCCCCCATTTGGCCCAAAACAACTGCTTAATATCGATCAGTACATTTTTCTCCTCATCAATCGTCATCAGACTCATCCTCGCTCATCAGTAGGGCAAACCTGTTGTTTATCTCCTCAGACCCTCTCCCCCCTCCCCTTCCTCCTCCCCTTCCTCCTCCCCTTCCTCCTCTCCCCCCTCTTCCTCTCCCTCTCTCTCTCCTTCCCCGGCCTCCACCCCTCTTCCCCCTCCCTGCTGCTGTAGAGGAAGGATGGGTTTTGGAGTCGCAGCTCCTCACAGCGTCCAGCAGGGAGGAGTAAAGATGAACTGAAAAGGAACCCCCAGCTAGGAGGGATTCAGCAGCCTGGCCCCCTTTCAGGTACCTGAGCAGGCCGTGTACCAGAGTACCACTGTACAACCTGTAACACACACAGAGGGAGAGAAGGAATCCAATTACAATTTGATTTCCACATGGTGGTATCTGCTAAAATGTTTTGTTTTACCATAGGTCCAACCTGATACAGATGAGGTGAATAGGATTAAAAATATATATTTCTATGGAAAAATACGATTAAAAAAACCCTTTAGCAAGATACTGTTTTATAACAGGGTTCTAAATTATTCTTGATTTCTTTTCAGTATATTTCAATGTATACATCTGCACCAACAGAATTCAATCACAATAAGGGCACTGAAAACATCTCCAGGGAAAAATATCTCAATACCTCTGCAAATAAAACCAAAACTAGCTGCATGGCCAGATCACACAGGTGAGAAAATGTAATTGTAATTTGGGCATACAACCCTATAAGTGCAAATGCCTCAACTGTCCTGGACGTGGTGTCTTTCAAGACAATTATGATGAAAATGACAAATGTGGCAATGTGTAACTATTTGCTACAGTTTATTGACTGAATTATTAAAGAAAAAGCACATTAGTTGCAGCTCTGGTTTTCATTGGTGGGCAATGTAATGCAATCTCTCATTGTGCCTTACCATGATATGCGGGGTTCAGGCAGTGGCAGCAGCAACAGCTGATTAAGACACAGCGCACTCCAGAGGCAGGCCTGCCATTGGCTAAAACTGTGAGCCACTCCAACATCCAATCCACGTCGCTCCCCTGGCCTCACACGCTGCCGATCCAGCCCTGCGCACACTTGACGCTCCGCAGCCCAGTTTAGCTGTGGGTCTAAGATGACACATAGCAACAACATGTTTTTATATGCTAAAAAAAAAGAAGATGTTGCATTCTTTCCTTTTTTAATATTATTTTTCTGTTTTTTAAATGCCAGTTGTGTATGCATGCTGTTTGCCTTGTTATTACATGACATGTCAGTGTTTGTAACCTGGTGTGATGGTAACAAATATACAACACAACTAACTGGCTTGTTGGTAGTGGGTAGCTCCAGGCTGGTTGTTCGAGGACAGCTCTCCGTAAATCATGCCCAGCACCAGAGCCTGCACCTGGGGCTGTGAGGGTTTTGGTGAGGCCACTCGACGCCAGAAAGCTATCACTGCTACAGCCAGCCTCAGGTGGAGAGGAACAGGAGCCAGGACAGACTCTTTCATCCCCAAGACATCTAACAGTACACCAAGACGAACCGCCACAGGAGCCTGGATAAAAAATGACGGGATAAATAGGAAAGGTTTAATAAATCACATGAACAATTTTCTTTAAAAACAACAAGTTCAACAAGAAAACATTATTTGTGTTGTCGTGTTTACCTGGCCAAGTGTATCTAGATGTAGGGGGGTCCTGAGCCGATGTGCCTCTAGAATGTTTTTCTTTAAGTGCAGATCCACGCGGTCATACTCTTCGACACACATCGGGGAACTAGAGCCCTGAGCGTGCACTGTAGCTGCACTATTGCTAAACCCTACATGTACCCCCTGTTGTGTGGGTAAGATGTCTCCCTGTCCCCTACCTCCGCCGACCTGACCACCTCTCTGCCCCCTTGCCCCTCTCCCACCTCTCGTACCTTGGTTGATTTTTTCTTGTGCCGTCATATCCTCTGCTTGGACATCTTGGCCTCTCTGCATTAATATACCATAGATAGCCTGGCGTATGTTGCTTGCACTGCAATGGCTGCTGGCTAGCTTGCTGTTCTCAACCTGTGGGATCAGAAGGACCCTGCGCATCACAATAGCATCTACCACCAAAGGAGCTAACAGTCCCTGCGCTGCAGCCAGCGACAGACACTCTGGCATTCCAGAGGACGGTCGTCCAGGAGCTGTCTTACCTCCAGAGAACCAGCCAGCCAAAGGGCTTTGAGGCGTGATGTGGTACTCTTGCATTCCTGCCCACAGCTGTGAACTGAGCCCACCTTTCTCTCCGCTTTTTCCCCTTGGTCCTCTATCTTTCTCCCCCATTAGCCTGCTCACTTCCTCCAGGGCCTCCCCCGGACTAGAAAAAGAAGACAGCCAGAGGAGAAGGCCCTCAATGCGGGAAGAGGGTGCTCTACCTTTGCCCCTGCCACCACCTTTCACTAAGACACCTGCATCTAACAGACCCAGGAGTGCATCAGCATCTTTTGGAGTGCCATAATCATTCCCCACCAGGACAGCAAATAAGGGTAGCAACTGCTGGTTCATGCCCCCATACAAGCGACAGATCCCGGTAGTGGTGTAGCAACGAGCCGAGATGTAGCGGTGAGAGGCTTTACCGTTCAGGTTGGTCCACTGGAAATAATGGAGTGGAAGATAACCACCTAGGGAAATAACAACAACATGTGAAACAACAGCGAAACATCAAGTGAGATACCACTACCATTTATTACAATGGTCTTTTTGATTGTGTTAAGGTACAAGAATCCTGTTGCTACACATACCTGGCAAGTCAAAGATATAAAAGTCGCTGTCATTGGTCAGGACTGGACATTTCCACTGGTGAGCCAAACATGCAATATCCCAGTCCGCCTCAGCTGGACACTGGACCAAAGGGACCCCTCTCTGAATGAGGACTTCAATGAAGACACTTCTTGTGAGGAGGGGGAGGACAGAGCCATTGCGGCCGTGGGAGAGACTGTCTGCCTCTTTTATCTTGGACTGCAGACGCTGGCGCAGCGTAGGAAACTTCTTGTCACTGGGGTCAATTCCTTATCACAACAAACAAAGACATTTAATGAAATGTGTATGGGTGTGTCAACTGAAGAA
This sequence comes from Gobionotothen gibberifrons, assembly GCA_943591055.1. Classification (NCBI taxonomy): domain Eukaryota; kingdom Metazoa; phylum Chordata; class Actinopteri; order Perciformes; family Nototheniidae; genus Gobionotothen; species Gobionotothen gibberifrons. The sequence continues at coordinate 2,774,577 of CALSBZ010046745.1, forward strand.
AAACCTATTACTGGAGAAAGTTCAAAATAACTTGTTGATCTATTTTAAACAAAAATGAGCATGATGCTTTGACTGAGCATCCCATAATATCCTGTCATTTAAATATGCATGTAATGATACTTGAGTTTCCTATAAGAATGACCTGAGTGCATCCTTACCTCCATCCAGAACCACATATGGCTGGATGTTACAGGCCTCCAATGCAGAGAGGAACTGGGAGAGCAGGCAAGTAAATGCATCATAGTCCCCTCCGTGCTGCTGGTCCAAACCATAGTTAAAGTAGAGGCGGAAAAACAGGCTGCAGCCATCAATAACCAGGCGGCTGTCCCTGAACTTCACATCTTGGAGGAAGTTTCTGTTGCCCTCCACATAGGTGGTCAGACCATGTACACCCATGGGGTCTCAGGGCCTGGGAAGACATGGAGGGAGAAGATGTTACTCACTGCTGCTGATTCAGTGCCACGCAGAGTATTGAAGCCTGTCTGGTCTGAGGGTGTACTGTATGCAGTCTGCGGTTTGAATGCGACGGGAAAAAATCATCATGTGATCGACAGACATCTGGAAATATGTTTTTCAAAGGCATTATGAGGGTCGATTCAACACAAAACGGAAAGTACTGCAACAAAACAATGCAGATAATAAACAAAATGCCGGACATTTCTCAAATTCTCAAGTGTTAGAAAATCAATCTTGGAACGAGAGCATTGCTAAATACAAGCTGTAACTTACCAATGTCAAATTGCTTCACTTCTGTTTATGTAAACAGAAGCAAGACATGTACATGTCTTGCGTACTTATTTCCTTGTTATGTTGTACAAAGCTCCCTTGGTGTGTAACGAAGGCGTGTATTCTGCATACAAAAAAGTGCAGTAAGACGATGACTGCTGAATCAAAACGGGCTCAATTAAGTAAAAAAAAACAACGTTAAAATGAAATACATTTAATTATTCAAAAATAGGAAACCATGCCGAACAGCCATAATCTCGCTGCGTCTCGCGAGATAAATCGAGAACGCAAAAGCTAGCAGGCGCGCTAGCCAGTTTTGTTCTTCTGTATGAGATTTATCTCGTTTTATTATGGCCACAATGTCCGGAGGAACAAACCTCGGCATTCCCGGGACAAGACTAGCCAGCTCCGGAACTTCCGCACACCGAAAAAAAGACAGCAGTCCGTCCGCTAGGTTCTGGGAGAGTCCGGAGACTTTAGCCCAGCTGGAGGTGGTGCGACAGTGGATCGGGAAGCACTACAAAAAGGTAGCTAGCTGGTTAGGAAGCTACAAGCTAGCCGCCCCCTGCTAGCTTGTCCAATGGCTCAGACTGTAAACAAACGTCTCATGCTGCATAACGTTACGTTTATACTGCCCAGCAGAATGTGTGTGATAAAGTTAATAAGTGCTTCATCTATTTACAATAATGCATGCAAAAGATGACGTGCAAATGTGGCCAAATCCTAGAGGAAAACCAGTATAAATACAACAGTAAAACTGGCTAGACTATCGTAGAATGCAGTAGGTTGCATTGAAGCATTTTAACGAACAATTGTCCTTGTCATATCACTTTCAATATTTGTGTCTGTGTGTGTGTCAGTATGTGCTGGTGGATGCTCCTTCGTGTCAGGCTCTGGCTGCAGTCACCCTGCAGCTCCTCCAGTTCCAAGAGGATGCGTTTGGCAGACAAGCGACCAGCCCTGTTCTCACCAAACTGCCTGTGAGTCCCTCTCTCTCTGTCATTGAAATAATTGTCATCATTCAGTCCGAGTAATCTAAATCTGCAATACCTAATTGCGTTGTTGTTAGTAGTTTTCAAAGTTTCAATCCTTTATGATTAATGTTGAGTTAATATAGTGTTTTTGCAGGGGTCGAAATCACTATAATTGCATCACAATCTATTGGGAATTGGGTACATACATTTGTTTAACTACAATATAAATACAATTCTGCATTCATTCTGCCTTTAAGCAGTCATATCTAGTTGAACATTGCTTTCTGGAGCGAGGCACAAAATATTTTCCCTATACGTTGTACTGTGTATAATATGACACATTTTAAAAGTCTTGAGATAGTATTAGCATAATAAAGGATACAATAACACAGTAAATCTCAAAGCTTCTTTCAATTGAAATGGGAAAATAGTTATGTGACAAATAATCTTGCAAGACATCCAGTAAAAAATCGGCTGTTAATTTGACAATTTCCCTGCAGGCACAAAGCTTCCTGGACCTGCGACCAGCGGGTGGACTCTGCCACATTCTTGGCACTGCCTACAAGTTTAAGGCAGAGCAAGGCTGGTGAGTGACATGCCAAACATTGCCTTTTTTCACCAGAAATGTTATTTAAATGTAATCTCTTCCCTTACATCTTTTTACAGGCGTCGGTTTGATTTACAGAATCCATCAAGAACTGAAAGGAATGTTGAGATGTTTGGTGCCATTGGAATATCACTGATCCAGGTGACAGAGACACACACATTAATACACACAGACACAAACACACACAACTATCAGCCTAACAGGGACCACTAATGAACAAATTGTTTTGTGTGCGTCTACAGAACAATGGTATGTCACTGCCTGTGGTATATGTGGACCCTACGCTGGACCAGGAGCTGGTTAGCAGACTTACAGATGTGATCGCCAAACACCAGGTAAAGTGCTGCAGAGGGGAGTTAATGATGAGCAGACAAGAGCGTAACCCCTAGATTCCACCGGGTCCGTCTGCGGCGTGTTACGGCCGCGTTACGGCTGCGACGCGGCGTCCGCAAGGATAGCGGCCACTCTAGTCAATGGGTGCTATTCCACCACACGCGCCGCGTTACGGCTCAGAAGCGTCCCAGACGCGTCCCAGAAGCGGCTCGGCGCAGGGCTCCTCTAAAATTAGGATGAATCCTATTTTTGTCGCGGCGCAGCCGTAAGGTAGGCAGGAAGTGGAACGTTCAGACCATATATAGCATATATACACACACACACACAAACTCATTTTGCAGACCCTATCCCTCCGTAGTCGTTCAAGTAGGAGGAGAAATGCCAGCGTTCTCCTCCGGTTTACAGGCACTGTGTAAATGATATATATAGAATAATTATGATGATTTTACCACTAAAATACAGCAACATCTTTGATTCATGTCGTTTATAACTGGGATATTATAATTATTATTAACTTTGTCTGTACAAAGTAGCCTGCCCAGGAAATATGCCCAAATCAACAAAAACTGCGAGCAGACAGGGAAGACGCTCCGCTTCTGTAATGCTTCTGAAACGCGCCCGGTAGGGTATGACGCCGGAGGGGGCCGGACCAAAACCGCGGCGCAGCCGTTACGCGACGCTGACGGACCCGGTGGAATCGAGGGGTTAGCCAGACTGATGTAGGAGAAAAGGTTTATAGGTTGCTGTGTTCTTAGACAGAAACATATGAAACTAAGCAAAGCTCTCATAATGTAGTTCGATATAAGTGCAACAGGGTAACAGTTTGTTCTTACACAGGGTACGCTCACTGAGGACCGAACGCTCGCCAGTCACCACGTCTACCCCTCACCTGCTTCTAAAGAGGAAGGTCAGTAACAGTGTGTACATGACTGTGTGTTTGTTGTCTTTTTAAATGCTTGTTCAAATGTAACTTGATACATTTTTTCATACACTTGTATTTTCAGATGAGTGGATGCGTCCTGTCATGAGGAAAGACAAACATGTTTTGGTACACTGGGGCATGCACCCTGACAGGTAATGCATGAACACACACACACACACACACACACACACACACACACACACACACACACACA
>CALSBZ010046745.1:2778362-2797007 GCA_943591055.1 Gobionotothen gibberifrons
ACACACACACACACACACACACACACACACACACACACACACACACAGAGATGCTTATACACAAACAAACACAATGCTAACCCTTTTTGTCTTTCTTGCTACTCTTATATAGTTATGACAGTTGGCTGTCCTCAAGTGATGTTGAAGGAGAGGTTGAAGAGCCACCACATTCAGAAAAGCCGTGGCGGGTTAGTACTTCAGCACACCTACAACAACGTGATGCTGTACCACCGCTAAATACTTAATTACACAACACAGTGTTCACTTTATTTACTGTATCATAAGTCTCAATTTTACTGGAATTTGGTTATATCATGATCTTCAGCTGAAACTCAAAGTCCAGAACAAATTCAAATGTTTTATAAAATACATATATCAATGTTGCTCCAGGGGTGACCGGTCTTGTACAGCACTGTATGATCTCTTGTGCGCATTCATATTAATTGTGTCTGGCGTGTGCGCTCCAGGTCCATGCTGGCTGGGTTCTGGACACGGATGTTTTCAACGAGTGGATGAACGAAGAAGACTATTGTGTAAATGAGAGGAATGTAGCTATCATCCTCCGCCGGCGTATTCACCTCAGAGACGAGCAGGTTTGTGTGATTTTGTTTCTGGTCAGCAGGGCTTTTTAAGGGAAAGGCAATTATCAATAATTCGATGTTCAGTCTCCTGGTTGAAAATGAAGGCAACAGCCAACCAGGAGACCTTCATTTTAATATTACTAAGAGTCTTGATGTATGATGTTACATCTTATGGTGCTTGATGTCTCCTTTTTCTAAGTTTCTCACCATATACATCCACCCTGTGTTTCAGGACTCCAAACACACCCCTTCAAAAAAGAGAAGACGCTCCATCTCTCCTCCCTCTGAAGGCAGGAAGAAGGGAAAGAAGGGGTGAGGAACATTTGTTTTAACCCAACAGGAGGGTATACTTTTGCCATTTCTAGGTGAAGTGTCTGCATTTATTCTTGTCTGTGTGTGCAGGCGAAGGCGTGGACCACAGGAGGAAGAGCCAGAAGAAGACTTGACCAAAGACATGGAGGACCCTACCCCTGTCCCTAACATGGAGGAAGTTATTTTACCCAAGAATGGTAAAACATTACAAAACAGTGACTTACAAATGTGTCCCAAAAACGTAGAGCATTTTGTCTCTAAACCTTTTCCCCATGTTCTCATAGTCAACCTGAAGAAGGACAGTGAGAATATTCCTGTCAAAGGAGGGACCATGGCTGACCTGGGTAAGAAAAGTGTAATAGCTGATGTTAAAGGAGATGTATAAAGCATGTGTTAATGTTTTTTCTATCTAAAACACTTTTTATTAGGGATGCTCCGATCGATCGGTCACCGATCGAGATCGGCCGATACTCACTCCCTACCGATCGATCGGCGCTCTCTAAACATGCCGATCGCATGACGTAAAATACATGACACTTTTCTCTGTGCGGAAAAACAAGCTCGCCAAATGGTTCACCGGTCTGGCCTTATTTTAAGGTGTCCGAAAAAGACAGTAAAATAGAGGAATGCAACGTGTGTGAAGCAGAAATCCTGCAGCTTCGCCCGCTGTGACGGACCGGTGAGCGAAACACACAAGAGTTAGACCTAACACACTTAGCTATTTTATCTACCTCTGGAACAAGATAAACTAGCTATAAATATAGTTATTCTTCACTGTCGGCGGGTCACTCATTACTGGATCATTGAGCTGCGTGAGATACTGACAGGCTGTCAGGAGAGAGAGAGAGGGGGAGAGAGGAAAAGAGGAAAAGAGGAAAAGAGAGCGCTTCCGCTCATTTCTCCCGTGTTATTATCCAAAGTGAATGTAAACTTGAATAATGTACATCATTTGAATGTAATAATTAAGTTGATTGTTGTTTGTGGAAGCGCCAGTGAATGAGCCCCATTAACTGAGTTTTAAACATCACTTTAAATCAGGGGTGCCCAACCTTTTTTGAACCGAGAGCTACTTTTAAAGTTGCCAGTCTGCCGAGATCTACCAGTCCAAATAGAGAGGCGTAGCCATTAGTGACAGCCTACTACCAGGTGAATACACACTTCTACTTGTATAAAACTGACCTTTGTACGATTAATACTTCATAAAATACTGCAGATCCTTTATCTTACCTCTTTCTAATCTACACACATACAAGTATTTAACTGAAGTTACACAACAGTGTTGTTGATACAGAGTTGGAGGTTATTCACACGTCACATACTACAGTGGGTAATGTTTTCAAGAAACATTGAACAGTGCTGCCACATATGACACAGGGAAAAAAGACTGAACCCTTTCTTTGCCATTATATAAAAATAGTGTTGCTACAAAACTCAGACCTGAAGCTACACAGGAATCTGCTGCCAAAGTGCAATAAAAAAGACAGAATTAATAGAATCAAACCCTTTTTGTTGCATTTTAGTATAAAAAGAAATGCCTTTTAAAAATAGGATGCAAGCAACACTAGTTTCTTATCCTCAATTGATAATATACTATAATCAATTTAAGTTTGCATTCTTACCATTTTGTACAATAATTATAATGAATAAGTTCAAACAAACTAACACTTACAGCTGATTAATAACGGTATCTAACTTGAGTTTTTATTATATCAAAAACCTGTTGAAATGCTACTGTTATTTTTACTGTCCCCAAAAAGCGCGTCGGCAGCCTCCAGGAATCCTTCTTTCACAACTTCGCCATCTTTGAAAGACTTCATGTGTTTCGCAAGAACGTGACTGACACGATAAGATGCTATGGTAGCAGCCTTGCTCTTGTTGTTGGGCCTGGTGAAAATGGACTGCTGTGCATTTATCTGTCCTTTCAGGTCCCTCCCCTTTTGGGAGCGTAGGGCAGAATTAGGAGGGAGCGTTTGTGCACTGTTTTGAAATGCCGCTCCTAAATTACCCTTCTTCGGTAAAGCCACGCTCACATTGCAGATGAGACAGATGGACTTTGAATTGGAATAGATACAAAAATAATCATCCTCCCACTCGGAGTGAATATTATATATTTTGGGCTTTTTTGTTGTTTTGCATCTGCCATAATTGCGGTCTTGTGTGTGTGCGGACTGTCACTCCTGGCTGTTACACGGACTGCGGACAACGTCAGCTAACTGTGCCCACTGCCCACTAGCCACACCCCGACACATGGGGTCCCGCCAGCCAATCACAAAGCTTTGATGCGTTCAAGTGCATTATTCTGGCACAGGAATATTATGTTATAGGACATTAACGATACAACAGAATATTGTTGTTCTATTTTTAGACACATCTCGCGATCGACTGGGAATCTCCCAGCGATCGACCGGTCGATCGCGATTGACTGGTTGGGCACCCCTGCTTTAAATGGAAGATTTAAAGTGATGTTTAAATCTTCCATTTAGGCCCCGCCCACTCGATCGGATCAGTGATCGGTATCGGCCGATACTGATTCCGGCGATCGGCCCCCGAAATTGGCGATCGGAGCATCCCTACATTTTATGTATTTGCCTTGAGTTTTCACCCATTCTCATTTGTCTTTTTCAGATGAACTGGAGGAGGATTTCCCAGGAAGGGTAAACATGATTTTATTTTTCACAACCAAGATGTTTGTGTAAATACATAAGGTCCGGGTATTCTGTAGCAATTATCAGTCTATTTCTAGGGTGATGTAAATGTAATCTGTGTGTATTTCTGTGTCTAGGAAGAGGAGGAGGGAAGAGGAGATATACATCGGCTTTCAGAAGGAGAAGACACCACAGAACAAACGCATCACATCATAATACCGAGCTACACGTCTTGGTTCAATAACAACAGGTGATAAAATCCCCCTCAAACTAACACTCCAACTTAGCTTTCTTCCATCCTAACTTCATAAATGAACCCCAAACAACCTTTCCATCCATATATTCCAGCGTCCACTCGATAGAGAAACGTTCGTTGCCTGAATTCTTCCATGGAAAGAACAAGTCAAAATCACCAGAAATGTGAGTACTGCAGACATCCAGACTTTACCGCTTAGCTTCATCTGTTGATAAAGATTAGAAACTGAGATGATATCTCACTAAAACATGGATTTCCCTGTGCACTTCAGCTACCTGGCATACCGTAACTTCATGATCGACACGTACCGGCTCAACCCCCAGGAATACCTCAGCTCAACGTCCTGCAGACGCATCCTCACTGGAGACGTCTGTTCTGTCATAAGGTATAACTGTGTGTGTGTGTGTGTGTGTGTGTGGGCGTTTCCATCCATGTATTGTCTGCTGCATTAACTGTGGTATGTGGGTGTTCTGTAAAAGAAAAATGCGAAATAATTAAATCTGTTGCTAATAAAACATGTGGTACGCGGTGAACTCAATGCATCTCAAAACCAGCTTTTATTTTTAATACATGACACATGCTGGAGTTGCCAGTGTGTTTATATTGTGTCATCTGTGTGGGCAGTTTTAAAAGCAGCAACATGGTTAATACAAATGGATGTTTTTTGTGTCCAGGGTTCATTCATTTTTGGAGCAGTGGGGTTTGATTAACTACCAGGTGGATGCAGAGAGCAAACCCCTGCCCATGGGACCCCCACCCACCCCTCATTTCAACGTATTGATTGACACACCGTCCGGGCTGGCCCCACTACAACACAAACCCCTGCAGGTAAACACACACAGAAAACATGACAATGGCTCCGTGCAAATGTGAAAGAAACGCACATTTGAACTGAATGAAAATCCCCCCTCGTTAACTCTGCCACTGGCTTTGCTCTCGCAGGTGTCAGCCTCGCAGAACATGTTGTTTTTCCAGGAGAAGAGCAGAGAGAAGCCTTCAGAATGCCAGAACTTTGGTCTGCGCTCCGACATCTACACCAAGAAAATCCCTAAGGTCTCAAACACAAACACTTTGTTCATTTGTTTTAAAAAAATATGTATTTGACTATTCTCTCATTTCACTAATTTCTCTTATTAGGAATTTTAAAAGTGTTGGTTTGAATGATTCTAAAATGATTCCTATGACATGTGCTTCAGACTAAAGGAGTATCAGGAAGAGAATGGACGGAGCAAGAGACGCTCTTGCTATTAGAGGTAAGACAACATTTATTTGGGGTTTCTTTCAAAGATCTTACACATGGTGGCTTCCTTTTTTGTAAATGGAAATTGCTTTTATTTTTTTTTCATTTCATTTCAATCTTTATTTCGAACAGATAAAAAAAATAAAAAAAAGAACAAATGTGAAAAACAGAATACCGTATTGTTAAAATACAGTATTTATCCACATTCATGATAATATTTATATATTCAACAAAAAAAAGTCTTCATATTAATAATAATAATAAATCATATGTGTCCGAAAGGGGGCAGGAGGAAGCAAATGCTTATTAATTCCCACCCCTTACTTGATCAATGATTGTCCTTTGAATCATTATGCAAGTTATTCCTACTCACATTTATACATACATATACAATAATTTCTCATCTTCAATCACCTCTCTTCATTCTCATAGTTTTTTATTAATTAGTAATTTACCCAAAGTGGTTGTTCTCACTCTTACCTGTTCCTCTATCCTTCTCTCTAAGGCCTTAGAGGTGTACAGAGATGACTGGAACAAAGTATCTGAGCATGTGGGCTCCAGAACGCAGGATGAGTGTATTCTCCACTTCCTCCGCCTGCCGATAGAAGACCCTTACTTAGAAGACTCCGCGGCTTCCCTCGGCCCACTGGCGTACCAGCCCGTGCCTTTCAGCCAATCAGAAAACCCCGTCATGAGCACCGTGGCCTTCCTGGCCTCTGTGGTGGACCCTCGGGTCGCATCATCTGCAGCTAAGGCCGCACTGGGTGAGCGGACTGATGGAGGAGTGTTAGTGTAGTGTGTAGGTCAGGGTATGGTTGTGAGATGGTTTATTGTATGTTTAGTATGTGTGTATTGATTCTCTGCTTTTGTCTTCAGAGGAGTTTTCCAAAGTGCACGAGGAGTCGCTGGATAAGATCTCTGAAGCATCCAACCAGCCTGACAAAACAGGTAACACATATTCACACACACATGAAGCAGGGTTTCCGCTAGGATTTTTTCTTGCTGGTTAAATGTCCGGAAATAATTAATTTTACCGGACAAATTTGAAACTTACCGGTCATGTTTCAATAATAATAATAAGAAGAATTGTGTAGCAGAGTTTCCGTTAGCAGGTAATTACCGGACTATGACCAGATATGCTAATGTTTAAAACTCAGTTAATGGGGCTCTTTTTAATATTGCTTCTGACATGAAGATGTTTCTCGTTGCCGTCCACAATGCATATCTTATTCTGTCTTTCTCCGTTTTTCAGAATCAATGGAAGTAGAGAAAATTGAAACAAACTCCACCCCCCTTCAGGTGAAACAGCAATAAGAGCTTAGAGTTTTATTGTGTCTGCTGTTGAGTTTAGTGGCTAACCGGTTGTGTGTGTGTGTGTGTGTCCCAGGTTCCTTTAAGGGCAGATGTGCTCAAAGTGGAACCCAGTGTGGCCAATGTGACGGGAGAACTAGTCAAAAGCGAAAATGCTGAAAATATACTTGCAGAGGAGGGAGACGGAGGTATGTTAATATTTACAGTATACAAATTGACTATGTGTGTGTGTCTGGTATTAAAGAAATTCTCTCCTTGATCCAGTAAGGGTAGATGATGACGAGAGCTTTGATCAGGCAGACGTGGATGAGGGGAGGTTGTTGGAGCAGGATCTGGTGGATGGCAGCGTTGTCACGGCAGCAGCTGCTGCTCTTTCCTCCGCTGCCACAAAGGCCAAGGTAAAGCCCGCCCTTTCTGATTAAAACGGACCAATCACAGGGGCGTAAAGTGAAGAAATGGTTGTCATTTATAAAAAATAAAAAGCAGATCTGCAGCTGTGTCTAAGCAACTCGACATGCACCATCTTAGAGAGGATTTATTTTCATTTACGTGTGTAAAATTAAACAGACGAAATGTTGTTCCTTTCAGCCCCGGAAATTATAAAACAAATATCTAAGACTTAGACCTGCAAATATAATTGCGTATTTCTTATTTTGGATTTTCAGCATGTCTGACAGATAAGACAGGGATTATTTTTAAATAATACAAATAAGTGATTAAAATTGGCTTTGATTCAAAATGTGTATTTTATTGTAACCCAGGGAGCTATATGAGTTAGATCAGTTATTTTCCCATCTCTTGCTGCGGAAGAGTCTCGTAATTTATTTTCTCTCCCACTCCTGACCACGCTCTGTCACACCCAATTTATTCTACCCTCCTCTCACCTCTTATCTTTTCCTTCCTTCCTCTGTGTTGTCCCTCTTATCTTCACCTCTGCTACTTTCTTCATTCCCTTCTTTCTAAACCATCACATGCACCCAGGTCCTTACTCATTTATGGTGTCCATTTCCTTCCAACATGTACCTGCTTTTAACTTTCTCCATGTTTACAGCACCTGGCAGCAGTAGAAGAGAGGAAGATCAAGTCCCTGGTGGCTCTGCTGGTGGAGACCCAGATGAAGAAGCTGGAGATCAAGCTGAGACACTTTGAGGAGCTGGAGACCATCATGGACCGAGAGAAAGAGGCTGTGAGTGAACATCTGCTGCTCTCAGTTTGTTGCAACATGTCCAGTAATCTGTGCGTATCATTCATACTTTTTGTCTTTGTGTATCTTACAGCTGGAGCAGCAGCGGCAGCAGCTCCTCTCTGAGAGACAGACGTTCCACACTGAGCAGCTCAAACAGGCAGAGATCAAGGTTCGCCAGCAGAGGGAGCAGCAGGTGCAGCAGGCGCAGCAGGTGCAGCAGGCGCAGCAGGCGCAGCCGGGACACACCGTGCAGCCAACAGGTGACCACACACACCGACCAATAATCAAACACCCTCTAATACCTCATTCACACCAACGGTGTTTCAGGGCCGGTTCGGAGCTGGAGCTTGAAAAGCACCGGGTTTTCCTCTTCACACCGCAGCGGAGCAGCCTCTTAGCTCCGGAATCCGGTTCGTTTCAAGCACCAACATTTTTTCCGGCTAGAGCAAAAGCACCGCATACGTCACGCTTACGTCGAGGCGGGGGCAGGGGCGGGATCAACTCCTGAACAACAACAGAAAGCCCGCGTTTTATCCAGTTTGTACACAACGATGGAGAAACTTAACAAGCAGCAGTGGTCCACTGAAGAGACCAGCTACCTACTGGGAATCTGGTCTTCCGAAGAGGTACAGAGGAAGCTGGAGCACAATCGGCCATTGTTGTTGTTGTCGGTGTGAGCTGTGAGGGGTTTCCGCGCGGTTTGGCTTTATGAAGCAGGCACGCAAACGGTTACGTCATGACGGAAACGATGACGCAATGACGCAGCACCAGTCGGACTCTGGGCGGTGTGAAAAGAGCCGGAGCTAAACCGAAGAACCGGTTCTGAACCTGAAAAGCTCTAGCACGGAGCTTGAACCGGAGTTGCGTTGGTGTGAATGAGGTATAGGACAGGGTCGTCAAACTCATTCTAGTTCAGGGGCCACATACAGCCACATTTGATCTCAAGTGCGCCGGACCAGTAAAATCGTAGCATAATAATAACAACTCCTTCCCTTTTTGTTTTAGTGCAACAACATGTACATTTGGAGAATGTTCACATTTAATTAACTATCTTTTTTAAAAGCACTTTGAACAATCTGACATTTCTTATGAAGAATAGTGCAATTTTAACAAGTTCATGCCTCAGTTTATCCTTTACACTTGTTCATCACAATGTACAGATTACAGTGTATCTACTTAGACACAGAACACTTAGACACAGGTATCTGGAACTGAAAAACAAGATCTGAAATGATTTTACATTCATTTCCACATCTATGTAGTAAACCTGACCAACTGAATTGACACACCACCATACAAACTTAAGTGGTAACTATTAAGGAAGAAGGTCAAGTTATCCCCCTGCCTTGTAAATGTATCAACTTGCAGTTAATGTCTTTTCTGCGATGTTTACACTTTGCAAAGTCATCCGTATGTTTGACACACCTGCTTTAAGATGAACCCTGAATGAAACGAGTCATGTGTGTTTACTTCTTGTATGTTGAATCATTGTTTGTCCTATATCTGTGGTTCTCTCCATACTGCAGCTGTGCCTCCTGCTTCAGCTCAGCCCATGCCCAACAGGATGATTCCTGGTGGAGTAAATGCCCAGACGATGGCTCCTCGACATCCTGGAGCTCCCAATGGCATGTGTGAGTATTATGTACTGCTGCAATAGCTTTAACGGGATGTTTTATGTTATTTTTTTAGCATGTTCTGATTCTGTGTGTGTGTGTGTGTGTGTGTGTGTGATCTTCTTCTGTCACTGTCTCAGACCCGTCCTCTCAGCCTGATGGGATAGCACCAGCTCAGCCGGGCCCTCCAGCAGCCAGTCACAACTGAACAGACCAGAACAACAAAGTGCACACATACCAGTCCTCCTACATCCGAGAAAATGCAAGGAACACCGGCAGAAATGTTCAGTAATAATTAAGAAGTTTAATAACGTAACTATTCTGTACTAGTCACATGTTTATAGACACACAAGCACATGGACGCAGTTAATGTGGAATTTGGTCAACGGCTCAGTCCGTCTTATATCTGTGAATTATTTGTGCTCTGCCGTCAGAGTTGAGAAATCTGAAGATTGAACTCAACTCATTAAAGTTGTTTTACATGAAACCAAATGTATCTCTTGCTCTTGTCTAGCTTTTATTCAGTGTGTGTCTGAGTGTGCACTGTGTTCACTGGTGAGGAGCGATTTGGGTTTTAGATCCTCGTATTGAGGAACTGTTTCAAAGGGTTGTTTGAGGGTAGGGGGTAGTTTGTTGCTCACAGATGAAATAATATCGAAAGTCTAAACCATCCTTACAATCCAATCCAATCCATTTTATTTCTATCGCACATTTAAAAACAACAGAGTTGAACAAAGTGCTGTACATCAACAACTATATAAAAAACACAGCATAAATACATGAAAAACAGACGGGACATAAAACAAATGTAAAACACGAGACAATGAAACCAGACCAGAAGCCACAGACTGAAAAACTCCTACATGACGTAAAAACAATACAAAACACTAGTAAGATAAAAACCCAAATTTAAAAGCACAAGTGTCATCTGGCCTGTGGGTTTTTTAACGAGATTTAAAAACAGGCAGAGTTGGAGCAAGTCTAACCTGGAGGGGTAATTTGTTCCATAACTTTGGAGCTGCAACAAAAGGCTCTGTCTCCTCGCTGCTTTAACCTCGATTTAAAGCAGACCTCAGTGACAAAAAAAGGTGGTTAAATGTTCAAATGTTTGTCCTTTTTTATGACATAATGCTTTAACCGTTAAAGCATTATGTCATAAAAAAGGACAAACATTTGAGTGCGTGCCCCCAGTAGTTGGACAACATAAAAATGTCAACCTATCTTCCCTGTGTTATTTAGGTGTGTAGTTTTTGTGACAATACAACAAAAGATCCTTTCGGTCTGAGACACTTTGACACTTTGCGTTGGTTTGGTCTGAATGTGTCTATTATGGGCACATCGCCCTTAACCAACATTTATTTTCATCGTGTATTAATATTACAAGAAGAGGAGATGCTATAGAAACTGCTCAGTGCCAGACCCATGTGTTTACATACAATAAAACGAAAGTCTTTTAACTTTTCCACTAAACAGTTTTGATTAAACAACTTGACTGAACTCAAAAACGTTATGTAAAAAAAGGACATTGAAACCATGATTTCCCCAAATATGTGACTAACCACAGAGAATATGCCAGAGTGCGCTCAGTCAGATTGAGTCATTTTTTAACAAGATACTTAAACAAAATGTGTCCTATACTAAAGAGAAGTAGTGTCTCAAACTTTCTTGATGCATAAAGATAAAACTTTAAACTACTTTGTGCTTTCCTTCACATGGTATTTTCCCAGGGCAGCGAGTTTGCATGTAACAATAGATCAGAGGGTGTGTTCAAAATGCAGTTATTGCAGCTATTTAGTCAGATAAAAATAGTCTGCCATCTTTGTTTTTATTGTCAAGCTTCCATTTATATTTTCACAGGTAAATATAGAGGACTAAATTATCCTCTATGATCAGGTCCTTTTTGGCTTTTCTCTGTCCTAAAAAAAGAAAACAAATGATAATAACCAATATTGTGATAGTCTTACATGTTTAGGCATTTCAATTAGAAAGTAGGTTATCATTTCATCAGACATTACCAGCATTTTTTTAAATCACTTACCACTATTTTGTATGCGACAACTCCCACTACTATCACTGCCGCAACTCCTATTATGGCAGTAGTGGAGGTTAAAGTCAAACCTGCTAATACAATTTTCAGCCCTTTGATCCCAACGATGAAAGAACAACTTTCCCTGAAAAGGGATGAAAAACAGTCAGCACGGTTCCTCATGATTTGATTTATGCCATGACATTTGGTAGAGACATTTATGTTCCCCTCACGATGACAACTTTGGTAATGGTTTGACATTTTAGCAACATTTTAATTTGTACTTTAATGTAAGCCTGTGACCAAGAACCTGCAAAACTACTTACAATCTCATCAGTTTCAACTTTACTTTATGTTTTGCACTAATCAGCAAAGTTAGGATGCTAAAACACTAAACACTGTACATTTTAGCTGAGCTTTGCAAACCATTGTGTCCTTATAAAACCTAATAGAGGAAGCATCCCCCCAGTAATGATGCTTAGAAATGAACTCTTTATGACATTCAACCTCTACAAACAGACTTTAACACCTTTTAGTTGAGTACACATTACTTACACGGTCAAAGTCATCCTGGAACCCTTATTTCTCTTCTCTGGGAACAGTTTACTCAATGTGAAGCTGTCTGTTTGGTTTGAGCTCTACGTGTTACCAACCTTTTTATTCGGATTTCAGAGGTCTTGAGCATAAATACAAGACTTACTACTCTTAGTAAATTATTACATCTTATTGATTAGGTCATTTCTGCCCTGTCCCAGTTTTGAACATTGGCAGTGGAAGTACAGGGCAGTTTATACAAGTAAATGTTTGTCCTGTTGTTAGAGTTTACAGGTTCTTAACACACAGAAAGTAATTACACTTGTGTACTGATTAATCTTTGTATTTTAAAGGAGTGGTGTCATGGCCATTTCCACTGATCATAATTCCATTGTTGAGGTATACTAAAATAGAAAAATACTGTGCAATTTTCCAAACTTACATTGGTTTCGCATACAGCATCTCTGTAAAGTATGTGTATTCAGCAGTATTCACTTTCTCCACTAAACGGCTCGCTGCAGCTCGCCGCAGAGCTGCCTGCACTGAGTGTGTGTGTGGATTGGTCAATTTGGACCAATCAGCGGGGGCTTAACGTAACGGCTCCGTGGACGTAACGTAACGGCTCCACGGATTGGCCCATTTGGTTCCGGGTACCGCATGACCGTATCGCGTCATAGTTCTGGGCGTGGCTACTGGGTATTCCTACGACACAGTACTCAGGAAATAAATAATGGATGATGACGTTTCACCAACGAGGCGTTTTGGGGAGGTCTTTTCTGTGTTAGAGTTTTACTCGCTACAGGGTGTACTTTGAGGGTTTTGACTCTGCACACCGTTTACATGCATCAAAACCTTCATAACACACAAGGGGACGGGTAATAACCGGAAAAGCATGACATGTCACCTTTAAGTTCAATTTCATTAAAAATGCTAAAGCTTACAGTATATAATTCATTTGCCAGGCCCAGGGTTGAGAAACACTGCCATGGTGGAAAACACTTCTAGACTTATGACTTTATTATTGGCCAAGATAAAAATGATAACCTCCATAAAATGTCTTCTAAAGGCCAATGTTCAAAGTATGTTTTTCATGATGCACACACTGTAAAACAATATAAAGTCTTAAGAGTTTTACTTATGCAACAGCACCTAAAATGATATTGCTTGTGTTACGGCTGCTGCCTTCCTGGTCCTCTCGTAACACTTGTTTGAAGTAAATATGTCAGCACTTTTCTTGTTGCCCTTTGTTTTGTTTGAATCTTGATGGTTTATTTATTACACTTATTGTAAGTTGCTTTGGATAACAGCGCCAGCTAAAGGCTCTCTAATTTAACGTAATGTGTAAACACTGCTGCCTTATATTTGGAACAATTTATTTGCAAATCTCAAATTGTACTGGATACAAATTCTGAAAACAAACAAACACAAAACTGAATATTACTTTATGCAACTTTATGTTTATTTTAATCGAGTACATACAGTGGAATGACAACCACTTAACACAAAGTGCTTTGGTCTGCGCTCCGAAATCTATACCAAGTTCTCACACGGTACCAGTTTCATATTTTCATTTAACCCCCTAAAGTTTTCTTATTTTGTATGCACTTATTTAACATTAATTTATTGTTTGGAATATATATTTTAAAATCCTATAATTTCAAACATGTTGTTATTAAGTGTTTACAATGCATTTATTAGAATGATTCTAAAATGATTCCTTTGATATCTGCCTCTGACTAAAGGAGAAAGTGTAGGAAGGAAATGGACGGAGACGTTCTTGCTATTAAAGGTAAGATGTTTTTTTCTTTTTTTATATTTGTATTATATATCTTCATAGCTATCACATACAATTTATGAAATGACTATCATGTTACAATCTAGATTCAAAAAGTTATTGAGGAAATAAAAAGGGTGTAAGCATGGCGAACACAGACTTATTGTGTAAGCTCTTTGGTCAGTGTGGAACTAAAGGAAGTGCAAAGAGATTGTTAGCTATTTTCACAACTTCATGAAATGTAATAATTATGTGTTGCTTTCATTTTCACCTCCTTTTTCACTTTTGTTTCTCCTGCAAAAGAAAAAAAAGTGGTATTGTCACATTTAATACGGTGCAGTTTATTCTCCTATTAGACTTCATCGGCTATTTTTAAATCACTTACCTCACGCTTGTACAAAACAACTCCTGCTACAGCTACAGCTACCACTGCCACACCTGCACATATCACCCCACAAGGGAGGGTCATAGCCAAACTGGAGAGTGAGATTCCAACAAGCCCTACCACACAGCTGAAAGCACCCCTTTTGAGCGGAAAGCAGAAAACATTGGAATAATGCCATAAGATTTGGTACAAACATGTATGTTCCCCTCAGGATAAAATGTAATTACATTGGTTACCCTCAGACTTTTCGTCTAACAACATTTTAATACATATCTCTTGTGTTTTGTACTAACCATCAATGTTAGATTGCTTAAACACTAAACCCTACACAACAAGCATCCCACCTAGCAATGATTCTTGGAAATGAACTCTGTTAGTATATCATTCAACCCTCTACAAACAGTCACTATCACCTAAGTTGAGTATAAATTACTTACAAAATGCAGCCTCCCTCCATGACTGTATTTCTCTCTTCTCAGAAGTTGGTCTTCTCTGGGAACGGTTTGTTTGTGATTTAATGTGAAGGTGTGTGTTTGGTTTTGATTGTGTATGATCCCTCCTTTCCTTCCTGTGTTCCTGCAAAAGGAGGGCATGAGGCTGGGTTACAATTTATTTTAAACACTGATGGTTACAACACATTGATTTGGATCAAGGCCATGTTTACCATATTCCAACAGTTGTGGAGAAAGTTGTTTTTTCCTAAAGTTGCAATTCCACAGTTTAGAAGCCAACATCTAATACAAGTAAAATCTGTGTTGTTGTGAAATGTCAAATAAAATTATAGGTTTTTAATACGCAAAAGGTATGCCTATATGTTTGTATTGATTAACTTATGTATTCATAGTTATGTTTATTGTAAAATGCTGTAAGTACAGTATATAATGAATGTGCCATGGTGGAAAAATACTGCTATACAATGACTATCAGTTTCATTCTTACTCATGAAAGACAGAAAAACATTCCCACCATTTCCTCAGGCCAATGTGGAAAGTTTGGTTGTTCATAATGCACAATTTGTATATATAAGGTTAAAGTTGTGCAGCAAACTTGCAAATCTCAAATTTAAATAGACACAAATTCCAAAGACAAAACAGAACTGAATACTACTTTATTCCATTTTATTTTCATCATCTCATTATAGTGCATATATCGAAGCCACAATCTTGTAATAAACCTCCAATGATGACTTATACAGAGGAATGACAACTGCTTGACAAAGTGCTCTGCAAACGTGAAAAGGTTTAATGTCATATCATATACAATAATAATATTATACAATAATGCGATGTGCCCAGTGCTACATTTACATGGTCTGCGAATATCTGTATGCACCCTGCTGTTTGAATCATTGAAAAGCTTTGTCACCACCTAGTGGCGGCACAGTTCCCTTTAGTTTATTTTCTGTATCCAGCTAATTGACGCCTCCCCTGTTATCCTTTTAAACTGTCAATCTTATGCTGAGTCACCTAGAATGAGCTTTTGGTTGATTTACAATATTGGAAGTTAAAATAAGGAAATTAATTAGATTAAAGGTTAGACTAAAAAAGATAAGCTGTAAGAGAAAATGTAGGCTATTTTTATGTTTTAAGAGACCTACTTTTGTGATTGTGATGTGTCGCCATTGTGCAACATGCAGTCTTGAATCTTTATGGATGTGTAATTGAGGTCAAACGAAAGTGTAAAAATGTGACGATGAATGGGTGAAAACATGATAAACATAGACTTATTCTGTAAGCTCTTTGGTCAGTTCAGAGAGATTAGTATTTATTGTCACAACTTCATGAAATTGAACTATGTGTTGCTTTCAAAGCCGCATTTCTCCAAAAGATCACAAGATCAAACCTTAATTTCAGAGCAGAAAGAAGCATGTTTCCGATGTATTCACTGACAGCATAGCCATATAGTAGTAGACCTATTTATACACAGGATTCCATTCTTTTGGACTTCCAATTGGATTAGATTCCTCCTCTTGAGCAAAGCCTTTTGTTTGTTTGACCAGTTGTTACTTGGCTCCGGTGAGATTACCTTTGTCTTGTCGAATTGATTCCTCTCACGGTAAGTTATCAGTATAAAAGCAATTTTTGTTTGCAGACAATAAAACACAAAGTAACTTTTTCCATTAAGCAATACTGATATCAACATCACTGAACTCAAAAATGTTATGTAAAGAAATGAAAATGTTCCCCAAATATGGAATATAATTAGATGAATTAGACTGACCACAGTGGCACTATATAGTATCCCATAGGAATAGTACGCTTGGGTACTTTTTTATTTAAAACTATCTTTCACTTTATCACTCAATTATATATGAAGCACCTTCACCTTCGCTAACTTGC
Organism: Gobionotothen gibberifrons; assembly: GCA_943591055.1. Taxonomy (NCBI): domain Eukaryota; kingdom Metazoa; phylum Chordata; class Actinopteri; order Perciformes; family Nototheniidae; genus Gobionotothen; species Gobionotothen gibberifrons. The sequence goes on from CALSBZ010046745.1 coordinate 2,794,565, forward strand.
AAATCTCAAATTTGAAAAGATACAAATTCCAAGACAAAACCGAACTGAATACTACTTTATTCCATTTTATTTTCATTATCTCATTATAGTGCATATATCGAAGCCACAATCTTCTAATACATCTCCAATGATGACTTTTACAGAGGAATGACAACTGCTTGACAAAGTGCTCTGCAATCTTGAAAAGGTTTAATGTCATATCATATAATAACAATATTATGCAATAATGCGATGTGCTACATTGACATGGTCTGTGAATATGCTTATCTGCATCTCACTATTAACATGTAGGGTGTTTTCATTGGTCTGATTACCTTAACCAGCGCAGGAGGAAAGTAAAGATGTCTGTTTGCACCTTGCTGTTTGAATCATTGAAAAGCTTTGTCATCACCTAGTGGCAGCACAGCTCCCTTTAGTTTATTTTCTGTATCTATCCAGCAAATTGACGCCCCCCCTGTTATCATCTTAAACTGTCAATCTTATGCTGAGTCACCGAGAATAAGCTTTTGGTTGATTTACAATACTGGGAGTTAAAATAAGGACAGGAACGAGATTAAAGGTTCAGCTTAAAAATAATATGCAGTGTGAGAAGATGTAGGCTTTTTTCACCTTTTTAGAGACCTATTTTTCAAGGTTTCAAGGCTTTTATTGTCATGTGTGCACAGTGTAGTGATGACAATGAAAATCTTAGGTCACAGGCATTTTTGTGACTGTGATTGTGTCGTCATTGTGCACCACAACAATGTTATAGGTGTAGATGAAGGCTGTGTTTGAAGATGGGATCGAACCGAGAAAGTGCGCCAGAATTAATTTTAATTAGTTTGGAAGTGTGGTAGGGTCAACTGGTCAAGTTTTGGAGGCTTTTATTGAGGACCAGAAGAGGAATTCAAAATGTGATTAAGGTTGCAGTATGCTACTGCATTTGAAGGGACTTGATTCAAGACTTGGCTGTTCATACAAATAAATCCCACTCTGATACCTGCTCATTGTTACCCTTACATATTGTAGGCTTTATAGATGTGGATATAGTTTTATAAACAGCCTCTTCTTCTCTCTAGAGAGGACGTTGCAACATTGGACACTACCTGACACTGCACCTGAGGAGATTTGGATATCCTGTCCACCCCTCGGTGTTCGGCATAGGAACAGGATGGAAAAACCGTCGTGGCCTAAGCACAAAATGCACGTACTGATCTTGGCATCGACTAAGGTGTGCTATTCTCCCATTCTGGTTCTCAGTGTGATCCATCTGTTCATCCTGCACAAACACTTCTCTTTCGTTGAAGTATCATCTAACAAAACTATAGGTGAAAATCCAAACACTGGAATTAATTCAATAGCCATAGGAGGTAGAGAGTTGAAAGATGGGATGTGCTTGTGTATACTTATCATGGCAGATATGTGTGTGTGTGTGTGTGTGTTTGTGTGTAGGGGGGTAGGCGGGTGCGGAAGCAATTTCGTTCTGCTCTGTTTGGCAGTGCATCAGTGAACATTTTTCAGTTTCCCTATCGCAACAGCTCCCTCTTCAACACTCGCCCATCTATGTCCATCCACTGAATCCCATCACACACTCACTCTCCCTTCCTCTCTTGTGGCTGTCCCTTTCCCTACCTTTACATCTGACTTTTTTATACAAGTTATTCCGCTGAGGGTAAGGATTTGAAGTACTTAGTTTTTGGGAGGATCATTAATGGGGCACAGTGGGACAGTGGGACAGTGCACACAGCAGGGGCTCAGATCAATTTACTTCAGATTTTTTGAGTAATGAGTGAAACTGCAATGTTTCACTATAGGAACAGAGCATTTGGTCTCAATTATTTCACAATGTATTTGATATAATCCCATTTAGAAATGGACAACCAGCCCTCCGCAGGCAGTGTTAGGTTTTTATTTTACTGTAATGGAGTGAAAGCAATATTCGGCATTTAGACTGGTAGAGGCATTAAAATCAAGTGGTGCAAAGGCAGTGTGAAAACGAATGTGTGTGCATCAAAGATTCGTATGGAAAGGGGAAAGGAAGAATACAATGGAAATTGAGAGACACTAAACAATGGGGGGCATTTGGAAAAAAGAGGACTTTTTAGTGGTGAGAAGGGGGGCAATACAGCAGCAGATGCCATTGTCTGGAGCATATTTCACAGTATAACAGTAAGAGGATTAGCCACCCACTGTGCACACGCATACACACTGCTCTGCTGACCAACATGCACCCAAATAACCCACTGACATATAAAACCCACCCAGAGAGAGAGAGATTCTTGGACATATTCACACATATTAGCTGTAGTGTAACATGGAACATATTGACTTGCAGTGACAACAGACGCTGCTTAAATCCCACTCAGCCCCTTTCTTCATCAGCTATATAAAGCTGAGGGTGGACACTGGTGAGCGTGTGTGTGTGTGTGTGTGTGTGTGTGTGTGTGTGTGTGTGTGTGTGTGT
>CALSBZ010046745.1:2803324-2813465 GCA_943591055.1 Gobionotothen gibberifrons
TGTGTGTGTGTGTGTGTGTGTGTGTGTGTGTGTGTGTGTGTGTGTGTTTGCTCATTGGCTGGTGACAGTTGATGTAGACACAAACAGTATGCACACATAGATCGTATAACGAAAATACAGTAAGGTCAGGGAGGAACATACATGCTCCACGTGCACATGCACTACGCCTTGATAGCACCATCTGTTCCAGCAGACTCAGTGTAAGCATGGTGGTAAACTGTTGGTCATGTCATCATACCTGCTGAGCAACAGCTCACACACTCACTCATGCCAACACACTTCCAAGACACAAAAACTTGCATGCAATTGGACAGACAGGAATATGGAAACACACACACTTACACATGCACGCACTTATCTTCAGCCTTTGATCTCATTAGGGGTTGGCTGCAGGCCGAATCCCTGCTTTTCTGGACAGGCTACCATTTTACATTCTTACGTTGGCTTACATGATGTGGCTATAAATATGGTAAACATGGTCGTGCAGTGGGCACACACACTCTGATGAATTCTCTTGACTTTTGGCCTTTTACATATCCAGCAGGTCAGGGAAGGGACGTGATTCACTGCTTGTTTTCTGACCGTAAAGTGTTACATTGATGATCAAAACATATTGCTACTTTGCATCCAGGTGCAATGTGCAGGAGTACATCTGGAACAAAGGCACACGCTGTGATTGGGCGATCACAGAGTTCCAGGTGATGTGCGCGGTGGTGGGCGTGGCTTCAGTGGTACTCATCTTCCTCTTCATGATCATTGTGTGCTTTGCCAAGAAGCTGCACCGCCTCAAGAACGAGAACAAACGCCTTCGCAAACGCAGGTGTGTGACTGGGAGGTGAGAATGGAGTTCTATTTCTGATATAATGAATCAAATCAAATAATATTATATATCATATCATAAGCTGTAATGTAAGTGTTTCTAGAGTTTATCTAATTGTCTTAGGTATCCACTAAAAAAAAATCTTTTTAGAGATAATATATATTTTGAGGTTTTGACCCCAGATTCACGCTGTACAGAGCAACATAGGGAAACCATGGACATGGAAAGATACAAATGCACAGAATGCAAAAGGAAACACATATTAAATGGTAATATTAATGACACAAATATCTCTCTCTTGCCCTGCTGCAGTAAACACCGCCCACAGAGCAGCGAGCCACAGACAGACGGCCTCTCCGTGTCCACCATGGCCGACGGCTCGCAGCCAAACGTAAGGAAACTGTGCGACACCCCTCCGCTTGCTCCCCAAGCTCACACTCACAACCTGGCGTACTATGACAACATTATCTGTCAGGTACGCCCCTACTCTCCTCATGTTTACTCACCTTTGTCTCTCCTTTCATCCTAGACTAACTTTGCAGGCCCATCTTCATCTAAAATGTATTTTCTCCATCTGGTCATGATGTCATCTCCCATGTTTTGTGTCTTCCCGCTAACATTTTCTTTGTACGTGTCTTAGTTTGTCTTTTTGTCTCTACGCATGGCCATCTTTCTTGTCCAAATAAGCTTTTAGTGTTATGCACACATGTAATCCCCTTAACGCCCCGTTAAATCAGTTACTTCTCATCGGGATTCCCATTGGGAATTTTGAATGTACAGTATTTGTGTATTTAATGTTTTTCACACTCGCCAATCCCCTCAGAGGCCATCAACAGCCAGCTATACCTGGGAATATAAACCCAGATACCCCTATAATAACTTGCAGGTAAGCATAGCAGAAATGACCGCAATGCCCCAAAGCAATTTCCCCTTTCTGGCTTTGTCTGATCTTACCCACTGTGCAACCTCTAGAGGCCACATTTTTCCATTAACTGCAAACATCCTTTCCACAAACTCTCTCTGCATCTGATATCAGCTGCCTTCCACGTGCACTGTAAGTTAACATGATGAATCACCTCCTCCCAATGAGTCCTGCAACTAGTTGTTCAGAGTTATTATGTTGTCACAGCTGTATGATTAAATAGCAAGTTCCCACATTAGCTGCCTCTCTTACCTGTGCACCTCTGCAGCTTCCTGAGTAACTCGATGAGAAAGCCTGGCCTCCATTTTGTTTTATCTGCTGGCTTTGCTCCCGTGCCCAAGAAGCTCAGACAGCCATTTTAGGGTCCCTGTGCTGCATTTTCCACTTTTCCACCCAATTCTTTTCCCATGGCCGTGCATTTAGTGCTACTGTAGCAGCTGCTTTCTGTAGCAGCATGTGTGTGTGTGTGTGTGTGTGTGTGTGTGTCTGTGAGAGTCTGTACACATTGATGAGTTATTTTCCATCTATGTTTCTGTGTTTGTGGGGCAGATGTGTGTGCCCCTGTTCCCTGTTCCTCAATCACACTTGCTTACTGGGTCACTTAGCCACTGTATAGGGTCAGTAATGCGTGGTTACATTCTTCATCTCAGTAAACAATGGAGATTGTGTAGATATAATCAGATTAAATATAAACAGCATATAAAGTTGACAAGATCAACAGATCAAAGAGATGTTGCTCCCATGAGTTTAAGCCTTTTAGCTTGTTGTCTCTGGTGTGAAAGGGCGTTTAGTGAGTTGTGTCCATCAGTAGCCGCTGTGACTGATCAATGGTGCCCTACTTTCTGCCTGATGTGCCCATGACCTTCAGATGTCTGACATGCTAATCAATCGATGGCTTGCTCTTTTACAAATTGACACATGCAGACATACACAGACGCAGTTGTGTAGTCATACAAACATAGATCTCTGAAAAAGAGCACTAACACAAGCACACAGTGATGGATTCTTTTGAAATCATGTGTTCATTTTTTGCCCTACTTGGTTGGGCTTAATGACGAGATCAAACTGTGCCTTGCTTGTTTATTATAGCGTACTCTCTGAGCTCTGCTGGCATTTCAGTGCTGTGGGTCAAAATGAGTGACCGTGACTCCCAGATGCTCTAAATGTCAGGTCTAGAGGCTAAAAGGCCCCTGCAGACATATGGTCTGCAATGCAGTTTGTTTAATGCCAGAGATCCGATTGGTATCTTTTCAGATGCTGGGACATGATTGGTTCATTTTAATAAAGGTCTTAGCATTATAGGTCTGAACACAGTATCATCTTTAGTATGGGGATGAGCTTCTGTGGAGATGTTTCCTTTGGACATGACTTTATTGCATGTTTTAAGTAAATGTAATTTCAATCTTATTTTTTAGCACATTCAAACAGTTTTAGCTATTTAAAAGTGCTTTTTAAATAAAAAAACGATGATCCTTTTGGTCAGGAGCTTACTTCTTATTCGCCACAAAACGTATTCATGCAATCCTTCTATTTCGTGCAGGTAATGTTGCACACAGTATATCCGCACAACTGTGGGGTTTTAATTCACTATCTAGTCCAGCAAATTGAACTTGTCAAAAAATACTACCTGAATCTTCATGGCATAAATACAAATGTGAAACACAAGAGAGATGCAAGAAGGGAAGATAAGATCATGAAGAGCTGACGCATGAATCTTGCTGCCTAATTACCTGTGCCCCATGTGTCTGGGTGTGAACATATTAAGATGTGTTTGTGGGTGAGTGTGTATGAAAAGTAATAAACTCTCCCCCCAGGATGACCCTCAGAAGCAGGAAGACTCAACGAAGTCCGCCCAAGCCAAGGAAGAGGGTTCAATGAACATCCTCAACTCTCACTCCCCCAAACACGAGAACAACCGTCCGACCTCTGTCGCCCACGACCCGGGCCACACCCCTAACAACACAGAGGAAAGCGCAGAGGTAAACTCGCTGCAGAACAACCTAGTATAATATCAGCATCTTTCAAAGTGTGCTGCCGGAGAATCCGACCAAAATATTTAAAGCACACATAAGTGCATAGATAGCATTCTTATATATTGTGGTAAAGTGCATTATATGTATTTAAAACCAGTCCAATCAGGCACAATGTAAAACAAAAGCACATGCATTTAGGAAGCACAACATTCCTGTTTACAAGGCTGCTATGCCAATGCTGTTCACATAGTGGCGCCTCCTTTCTTTCCTCTTTCGCCTCTTACGCCGGACTAAAATCTCTGGCTTGGACCAACTAATGAGTGACTTTCCTCTCTACTGATGCCCTGCCTTGGTCTTTGACCAATGAACTCTCGCTCCCTCATTGTTTCCTCTCCTGTTTACCCTCCCCTCGCCTCTGCCTGCCCCGCCTTACTGTCTCTCTCTGCCCGCATGCATTGTTGTTATCGACAAAAAGTGTCTGAAAAAAGTAATATTTGCAAAAGAAGTAAGTGGAAATCAAGTGAATGTGTACTTGCGAAATATTCATGTTTGACATTGCTTATAGGTGGATACTTTTAGGTCAAAGTAATTGCTTGGAGTTGATATTTGAATCTATATACATATATAACACACGCGTGTCTTGGATTTCAATGTGATTTATAATATTTAATGTACTTGAGGTTCTTTTGTACTTTTTTTGGTATACATGAAGGATTGTTATTCAAGGTTGTTGGAATAAATCTTTTTAATTTTATCCAGCTTGTCCCTGTGTGTTGCTGTGAGCTCTACTTTCCCTCTCTCTCTTTTTCTGCATGTCTGCTCTTAATGAAGCTAACTGCTGCCCAACTGCTCCCCTGCTAATAATAACTGAATGCACCGCTGACCCTGCTTTTGTGCTACAGTAGGCTGCTCACAGATTACACCACACAATGGTTACCGTGTGCTCATTCAGCACCACGGACAGCTCTTTGAAATGAAGAAAGCTACCACAAGAGCTTAAAATGTAACCTTTCCATTCTTCCACTCAGAACAGGCTGGGTTTTGATTTAAATGAAAAAACAGAGCTTATAGGATAGGTAATATCTGACACCATTTATTCAAATGAATGCTAATGTTGCTCCATATGTGCTGGATGTGTATATAGGCAACTGTTGTCCTCTCAACTGAAAAGGTGCTATCATATCAGTAATGTGTTCACTTGTTTCCACTGCCCCCGAGTGGCTAAAAAGATCAATTGTTGCAGATTTGAGTCAATTTGTATGTACCCATGGGTTTAGTGTCTCATAATTCCTCCACACCTATATTACTATTCTAATACCATGCCTAATTCATCCGTGCCTTTATTACAGCTATTTCAAATGAACGAAAGCTACTTTATAAATGTGAATTTAATTATTTCTGCCTGTGTGACTGTTCCTACATTGTTGCGTCCTACTCACCATATTTCCACATCAGGATGGAGTCACATTTGGCCTGGAGGTGCTCCTCCCCAAAGAGGCCAAGCTCCACTCAGAGACCGGCTCGCCCCTTCAATATGACGTCTTCCTCTACAAGGTTCCCAACAGTGAAGACTCCACCTCTCCCATCCATGCCCCTCCCACACAGAGCGGCAACTCATACTCCTCCTCTCACCCCATGCCCAAATCGCCCAAGACGCCCAAGACGCCCAAGGTGCATAAATCACCCAAACACAGCAGGGAGCACTCACACAGCAGCCGCGAAGCCTTGTCTGGGAGGCACTCCTCACCCGGACGTCACCCCTCACCCGGCCGCCACCCCTCACCCGGCCGCCACCCCTCACCCAGCCGTCATTCTGCTCCACCCTCCCATCACTCCCCCTCCCGGTACACAAGCTTCCCCCCCTCCTCCTCCTCCACCCCGCCTGAGTTACGCAGGCCCAGAGGTCGGTTGCAGGGCCTGGGCTCTGAGCACTCTGGGACAGGGAGAGAGCACCAGGGTGGACACCTCCATCCTTCCCCCTCCTCCCCCCACCTCACCCAGCCTTCTCCATCCCCATCCAGGGTGAAGTGCAGCCCGGTCAGCACCAGATCTCTGCCTGTTCTGTCCTGACCTCCACGGAGCCTCCATACACGCACAAACATCTGTCATAGTCTAATATCTATCCTGCCATATGTCCACCATGACTCTAACTTTTTATAATAATAGATTAACCATCAATTTATCATCCACCTTGCCTCTGCACATTCAAATCCAGAGGAGGAGCACATCACCTGGTTTTGGACCCAGACAACAAGAACTGGGACAACTCATCACACTCTCTCAAACTGCAGACATGCTGCACCACAATGCACACATACAAACGGCGAAACACCAGCAGCCAAACATTCCTACTTTCATGTGTATAACATTGTCTCAAAGCTCAGGTGTCTGCTCACACAAGCACAATATGAACCACTACATGTGAAAATGCTCTACTAGCATGGTGCCAACCTCAGTGACTGCTGAGGAATTTGTTCATTACGTTTTTATAGAGGTTAACTACTTTAGCCTTAGTATTATCAATGGTTTGTACACGTCTTTTGCTATTCAGTGTGTACGATTATTTCATGTTTTCACAGGCTTTTGGTATGTTTTTCATGTTTCTAATCCTTAATAAATAGTTAATACAACAAAGCGTGCAGTATTGTGTTCTAAAGAAAAACAAAGAAGAGACAGCAAGGGTAAGAGAAGAGACAGGATTTTCCTTTGGTTTTGCCAAGCTGCTTTGTAAAACATATGAGGGACTCTGCTGCCCCCTTGTGGACACAACAAACACTGCAGCTCCAGGTACATTTCTGGTTAAATATCTTCAGTGGAATAGTATGCTAAATATGGGACTCTTTCTAATGTTCAGTGTCTGCAGTATGAACTACAGGGTGTTAACCGTGGATGTGCATCAGATTAAGACAGTTTACTTTTTCTCCTGCCTTCACTTCACATCACATGCCAAACATGCACCCCATAAGTTATTAAGTCTACACGCTGGCTCAGTAATATGAAGGTAAGTTATTTTATTGTATTGGATGTAAAGGCCCGGACACACCAATCTGACAACAAAGAACTGACACAGACGGACCCCGACTGTTGCGTTTTGGCCATGTGTGTGTCGCACTGGAACACACCGCAAAGACTTCAGCCGACGGCCAAGAAAGCATGAACTGCGCATGCGTAAATGGCAATAACTCTCCTTACCAGCAGGCGACTGCCTTTGGCCGGCGGGTTTTCGGCCGAAAAGGCGTCGGGCCGGCTGAAAAGACCCGACGGTGCGGGACACACCAATCTGAGTAGGGCGTGTCGACGCTCATCGTCGGCCTGACGCCCACCGACGCCGATAATCGGCCTGGTGTGTCCGTGCCATCTTCTATTTCAAACGAATATTTTTGATAAAAATTCAGCAATCTTTTGTTAAAAGTCAATTGTATCTCCAATAGCTTCCCAGTCATGCCAAAATATGACACACTGAACAAAAGAGACTGACCTCCTTTTATTGGATTGTAGGTCTACTTACTTACTTATATACTTATATGACCATTGTTAATACAATAGAGCTGTTTTTTGATGTTATAGTCTAGAACTTTTTCAATAGCTTTCATATCACATGAGCTTATGACTCCTAACTAATTCAGCATTGTATTAATACTTTTTTTATTGGATTTAAATGTTTCTTTTAGGTTATATCAATATCTTTATGAAATAATTAACGGTTATTCTTACTGTAAGTTGTTACATTGAAGATGTAAGCAAATAACACAATTCAATATGTCTATTACTAAACTGGACAAGTGAAGTGAGACACATGTCTTTTAGGATTCGAGTCGACCTTCTATATTCTATGAATATAGTTATGTAAATTCAGGAGTATTTTAATGAAATGTCTAATTTGCTTCAATATCTTCTATGTCACATGACCCATTATCTCCCAATAAATGGCGGACCTCCTTACTACACTGGACAAGTTAGAGTTAACTGTTTTTATTGGATTTTAGACCACCTTTTATTTCATATAAATATTTACACAGGCATTTCTTTTTATAGGAAAGTTCAACCTTCCATGTCATGTGACCCAGGGTCTCTACCGATAAAAGAGGTGTGTCCTACCTGAAGAACAAGTATGCATGGCTTTAGGGTCATTAGGTCACATGATCTTGGAGCTTTTGAAGAAAATCCAAGACCTTCTATTTGAAAAAATGACAAGGGAGAAAAAGGGGCAATTTACCTTTGCTTAAAACGTTTTTATCACGCAAACTATATTTGAACAGCCTAAGTAGCATATGTTGTCAAATTACCCTGCGGTTGCTATCATGCAATATACATTAATGTCATGATCTTTGAAGACAACGTGGTTCAAAGAGCAATGTAGATGGCGTAGCAGGAAACTACGTGACATCCATATTCAGTTTGACTGAAAACATGCCAGAGAAAATATACTCACCTACTGGTCCTGACTGAATAAGACTGAATTATAAAGTCAGTATTCATCCAGTTCAAACAGTGTTAGGGCAGGGCGTGCAGTTCCCTTTGTATCCCTTCACAGTGTCTCCTGTTCCTTCTGTTATTAGTGTATTATTTATAATGTGAAGAGTAGCGGGCGGTGGTGGCGAAGTCCATAGGGGCTTGGCTTGGCAACTGGAAGGTCACCTGAGCAAGGCACTGTTCCCTACACTGCTCCCCGGGCGCCGTTCATAATGGCAGCCCACTGCTCCTAACACTATATGGGTCAAATGCAGAGAAACCATTTCATTACATAGTGCCTGTGCTGTGTAATGACAATATAAGAAATGAAAGTAGTGCTCTATCCACTTTAATGTTCTGGACGTGAATGTGCTCCCCCTTTCTGCAGGCACTTGTCTTTCTTTAGGCAATTCAAATTAAACATCCAGCCTTGGCCTATTTTTTCACAATGTGACCTCCTTAACAGCTGAAGGCAGCAGACGCTCAGCTCTTTTGTTCTCTGACTATTTCAACGAGAAAAAACACCTTCTCGTTCCAGATGGATGAGGTGAAGGTGAAGGTGAAGTTATCCTACCTGCGGTACTCATTCATCAGAAATAGGCTGTGTTGACATGAAAAGAGTAATTGATAGGTTTTAGAGTGGAGTGTACGTATCCCTCAGTGACACTCGGAGCATCTGAAGAGCTTTCCTGTCGTGCCCCCCCTGCAAGGTGCTTCTGTCCTCAGTATGTCCTCAGTTGTCAGTTTTTTCAGCTGTTGAAGTATCCAGAAATGCCTCACTGATTTTTTCTGAAAGGAAATGGAAGAGAGCGGTGGTCTATTTCTCCGGGAATTGTGATTATTGGTGCATGGAGGTATATGTTATACATCAAATGGCTTTCAATTTAGCTGCATACATTATTTTTACATAAATCTGTGAGTCTATAATTGTGGTTTAAATATTGTACGCCTTCAAGTGAAGATCAACTATGTATGGCTTGTCAATTGATGTACAATAGTAGAGACTAAGCTGAACACTAGTAGCTTTGAACTGTTGAACATTGGTAACTGTGGTTCCTATCGATGTACCAACATGTCTTGAAGTGTCTTCAATATAAATCTGTGAGTCTGTAGATGACCTGACTGTCCTTTAAATCCAAGGGTGGTTACAGGACAGGCCAATCATCCATGTTGCATCTTGTAGCATGACAGTACGTTGCATGTATGGGATGCTATATAAAAAGAGAGCTAAGTAAGAAGATTGGAAGACAATACCATTAAAGATATCTAGCTGAAAAATGAACTTCTGTACTGCTTTAAATGTGTTCCACAGGTAAAGTAGATCATTCCACATTATTTATTGTTTGAAATAGAGAAAAAGTACAGAAGAAACCTTTTTTCTTTCTGGCACTAAGAGGCTTTTAGTTCCTTTCTCAGCCCAGACCTCAGAGAACAATCTTGCAATCACTAAAAAACCAGTCACACATCTGTCCGTCTGAAAACTCTGGAGCTATTATCTCAGCAGGGTGCACGTTTTGCCGGTCAATCTAGTGATGGTTTCCATGCACGATGTGATTTAAAGTGCACGTTAAAGGAGTGATCATAGACCTGTTTATCCTGGAAAAAGGTCTAGTGCCACAGATTAAAGCCACATGTGGGAGCATTGCAGGTTTAAATAAAAGTTTAAAATCACCTTTCAGGCTTTTTGTGTGTGTCTCAACTCAAAGAAAGGCGATAATATTAAGTATTAAGGAAAGGGGTGGTCAAAAATAGTAGATAGAGATTTGTGGTAGATATTTGCAGTCCTAAATAACCTTTATATACCTTTACTACTTTATACTGTATAATGGCTAACTCCACTCTTGCCCAGTTTCTAAAGAGAAATGTTTCTGTATCCTAATCTCCCCTGAGATGTCACCTTGCGCAAATTACTCTTCAACCTGCCCCACTTCTGTGTGTGTGTGTGTGTGTGTGTGTGTGTGTGTGTGTGTGTGT
>CALSBZ010046745.1:2852017-2892327 GCA_943591055.1 Gobionotothen gibberifrons
GTGTGTGTGTGTGTGTGTGTGTGTGTGTGTGTGTGTGTGTGTGTGTGCAGAATCTTTAAAAGACATTCTGGGATATATACGTATTCACTATCTTGACGCTAGTTTGATAACAATGTCATGTCTGTCTGTTAAATAAAGCATAATGGCAAACCACTGTACTTCTTAACAGGTTGTATCTTATTTGTCTATTTTGAACAAAACATTTGAGTGAAGCTAAGATGTAGAGCCAGGCTATAATGACATAATAATATTAACAAAATGTAATTACAATGATAAAAGCAAGTACAGAATAAAGGAAATAACGCAACACAATAAATCATATTACGCAGAAAAGGCCAAACATAACAAAGAAACACATGAAAAGGCATCTAAAAATCTATCTGTTTCCGTGCTTACAATATTTTTGCTAGCTAAGCTAACTGTTTTCTGACTGTAGCTTCATATATGACACTGGTATCAATCAGTACGTTACAGATCTACAGTATTAGATAGTAGACTTAAAAATGCCTTGCAACATCATCAATTATACTGTTATGACCTCCTCCATGTGGTCTTATCTCAAAGCCTACAATCTCAAAAGCAGGATCCAATTGACACTGGCTATACATCTATTACTATTACATTGGAAACACATCTTACATTGCATGTATAATTAATCTCAAATGCACAGATCCATTTTCCAAGCCCATAATGTACAGGAGAACTGGGCTGAAACCATTGGTAGCCTCAAGTTCAGTTAGTCCAAACTAAAGGGTAACCGCTGTGCTCTGATGTGCTAGATGGTATAAACTGAATATTAATGCAGCGGTCTAGTAGTATCATCCTTAGGGAGTGAAGCTCTAAGAACTGGGTCTGAATCTGGCCTGAATGTCTCTCTCTCTCTCCCTCTGTCTTCCATAATTCATGTTCCATGTGTGTTGGCTGGTGGTGATTATTTTTAGCTAAGCTCATTGAATGGTTGTATAGACAAACGAGCGTGGACAGAGCCACAGGGCAGGTGTGTGACATGCAGCAAACCTGTGTGTAGGTAGCGTGTATTTCAAGTTTAGCCCCGTAAGAGCCCACTGCACGATGGTGACGGAGTGTGTTTGAGTCTGTGGGCAGCAGCACATGTCGCTCTGTTACGGGTGACAGCAGATGACACTGATAAGTGACAGACGATGTGGAAGATTTCCAGAGATACTGTTAAGAGCTGTGTGCGGGATCTGCCTTTACAGTAAAGCAAAGGATCAGCTGCCAAATGTGTTGCCAGAGGTGAAAAAAGATTTTCATATCATTCTTCACCACAGGATCTTGCAATAGCTTCTTGAAGGGAAAATGTCCCCAAAAGTTGTTTAGTCAAGGTTTATTTTTGATATGCATGCACTGTTATACCCCTCAAATGCCGAGGCAGGGAGGGTTTAGGAATGAGGAGCTATTTGACTAAATCCTGGTGTTTTCATAGGTCTGTACCATAGGTCTGTACACATATATAAACTTGTAGAATCACAAGGCATGCTTATAAACACTTGACAAGCAATATAATTGCAGAAATGTCTAAATGTAGGACTCTTGATCGAAGCAACCAGCACCAACAAAGACGTGCAAATTGCAAAACGCTTTGTAGTAAAGGGGTTTGTGTACTGAGTATAATTCATGAATTATGCCCAAACAAAGCGGATGAGGAAGAATTGATTGCCAGGCGGTGTGAGATGTCTAAAAATCATTCCATACTGTCAGCTCGTATTCTCCACACTGTAACAATCAATCAAGGCTCAGAGCTCAATTGCCATGACCCTTGTGTGTGTGCAAACGAGTATAGATGTGTGTCACCATTTACATGTGCACGTATGTAGATTTACTGTGACAGATGTGACATTAATGAGTGAGCCAAAGGAAGTTCCATGCCATTCACACACTGTAATTGCTCAGTCACATATTGATTAGAAGACAAGGAGGAGTAACATCGGCATTCAGATGCAGCACATCCAGCAAAAAGCTAAAGCAGTGTGTGATTTGTTATGCATATGCTATATGGCATATTAATCATGAGAGGTGACAGCAATGTGCAAGAGAGAGAACATGGGAAAGGCAGCTGGGTGTGAGAAAAGACAGAGAGGAGTATCAGAAGTGAAGCAGTCTGGTGTTGCAAACTCACAGTGTTATTAGAGCTGACACAGAGACAGAAGCAATGAAAGTGAGAGAGACAGAGGTTGTGAGAGGGGGGATTAGAGAGATGGAGTGAGAGAAAAAGCTGGAGAAAGGAAGGCGAGTGAGCGTGAATGAAGCAGAGGGGCGAGAGGAAAAGAGAGACAGAGAATGAAACAGATCTTTCCCTCCCATAGGGCTTATCTTTTCTTGTAACACTCTAGTAAAAATAAATGAATGCAAAGGCTTTCGAAGAGTTATGTTATAGTATTTTCACAAATAAATAATTATTTACACTGTGTACACTCTGTGGATATAATTTAGAATATTATGCTGTTGCCTGATAGAAAGAATGGTAGTTGTGTTCAAAAATAAAAAATCCACAAAGTCTTACAAGCTGTTAAAGAATAAATATGATACAGGCAATAAACATCTAATGTCATGCCTTTTCCATTATAACACAAAACAGTATTAATGTCCAGTGCAAATGTTTGGGAATAGCCTCTACACCCCTCATGCAGCCCGATAGACATGCACCATCCGGGCTGCTCCTATCTCCTGCAGAGAGAAAACTCACCTCAACGACCTGGAGAAAAAAAGATCCGAGCGGAGCCAAACAACTTCACCGCCGTTCACTTGACAATCACGGATGCCTCGCCGCCTCCGGACCCATCTCCCTCTCTCTCACTCTTTGTCGATATGTTTTCCTCAGTCCCCTACACTGCAGAGCTCGGCCGGTTTGGTGCTGACAGCCTAACAGCTCTGCTTTCTAATTCCCACAGGACGAGCTCGGGGAGGATGCGCTCCGTGCGCTTGGGTTTACTCTGGGTGAGAGATGGGGAGGAGGAGGAGGACGGTGCGCCACTTAACTAGAGTTTGTAATCCTCTGGCTCCATCAGGGGCCGCAGAGAGCGCACAGTACCCGGGGACCAGCGGCCACCGAGCGCAGTGCATCAGCACCATCTCGTGGCTGAAACAGGGAATTGACTTGAATACAACTGATTTTCCGGTTCTCAGATTCTATTGGCTGCGATATGCTTCAGCGGTTTTATAATAAGCGATGACCGCACACCTGAGACCACTTTGTGCTTAATTTAAAGTTCACGCTGTGCCCACCAGATTCATTGGTTCGGAATAATTCAAACAGAGTGTGAGGAGATGTTGCTCCTGGAATACTCAGGATATTAAATGTGCTTGGACTATATCTCTTTATTTCGAAATATTTGTAATCTATGTTGTTGGTGTTATCTTTTCTACTTTGTTGTATTTTAGTCTCCAATTGGTAGTTTATGGTTTCCTCTTTATCAGACATCTGTGGAACTGGAACCTAACATGAATTGCACAAGCTGTATCAAAGGTGCTTTACAAATGCATTCAGATGTATTTATCTGTGCTGAACTGCCCTAACTTTTACTCAAAACTAAATGAGTGTTTTTTTTGTGTGTAGCCATATGTTCATTTATGTTAGGCTGCATTACTTTTACGTTATGATTCCCCTATTTCTCTTGTGTCTTCATATTGTTTATATTGTCAAACCTGTTGTGAAATCACTGCTGCTGTAAATCAAATTTTCGAATTGTAAACTTAAAGTGCATCCAATATGGTATTACAGCTTTATCTCTATAATTTAGGCTTAGGCCGGGTGCCATAGGCTATTAAACATACATCAACAAATCAAAGCATTGGTTTATGAGGCAACAGTTTTTAAGAGGATATTTGGTCTGAAACGGATTTGTGTTGCTCTTCTGAAAGCCCATGTTCCCTGATAATTCATTCTGATGAATCGGCAGGGACAACAAGCTTATGCATAGCCTATTTGTCATACGCCTGGGGCTGTATACTGGTCTCATTATGTATGCATAAGTCCCAGTTTAGACAAACACAATCCAGCAGCCAAGAATATTAATGAAGAAATAAAACATATTTACAGGTGGAAAAACTCAGATCTTGTACTTAGGTAATAATAGAAGTACCTGAGTGTATACTCTGTCACAAGTAAAAGTCCTGCAATCAAAATGTTACTCAAGTTAAAGTAGAAAAGTATTGCCATCATCAAACTCATTGTGCAGATTTGCCAATTTCAGAATAATATAATATGTTTTGGTTACAAATATTGATGCATTAAAGGGTTATGAAAGCTGGTAAAGGTGCAGCTAATTTTGTATGACTTCGTATGATGCAGGGTAGCTTGTTAATTTTACTCAAGGTGTAACTAAAGTATGATTTCACTCATTTCAGTATTGATTATTTCACATCATTAATCCAAATCTGCAAGTAACTAAAGGTATTACATACATGTAGTGTAGTAAAGGTACACAATTGTACCTCTGATTTGTAATGGAGTAGAAGTACAAAGTAGCAAAAAAGAACCTCGAAATTGCAGCCTACTTAACTATGCCTACATAACTTGAGCAGAGCCAAAGAGTACTATTATGTACTTGAGTAAATGTAGGCTACTTAGTTACTTTACAACACTGCATTTTTAGCCTATCACTGATTTATTTATGTATGTCTTGTATAATATTTAGTTATACTCTTCCCTGAACTTAACTTTCTGTGGATGGTCGGTGCAGATCTGTGCCTGCGGATGAGATCATGCCTGTCTGGGGCAGGGACCCCAGCTTTGTGCGCGCGGACCACGCCCCGGCCCCGACGTGCGGAGGATGCACCAGGCTGAGGCTAGGTTAGCACTCCGGGCTACATCCGGGCGCTCTGCTGCTCGGTTTACAAGCCCTGCGAAGATGGCGACTTCAGGGAGGAGTGCATTATTATCCTCCACATCAACTGGACCTAAAAGTACACTGGATAACTCCAACCAAGAGGAAGATGACGGACAGGACTTATGGTTAGCGATGTGTTTCTTCTTTTGGTTCATTATGAGCAGGGTTTGTGGTCTCAGAGGGTCCATTGTGCTCGGATGAGGATGGTTTGACAGCTAGCTTGCTAACGAGGCTAGCTAGCATCAGCACCAGACTGACTGGTGACACAGCAGCACTAGCTCGCTTTCAGTTGTTGTCTGTTAATGAATGAATGCCGTGTTTTAACGAGGCGTTTCTGTCTGCAGGTCCACCATCCTGAGTGAAGTGTCAACCCATTCAAGATCTAAGCTACCGTCGGGGAGAAATGTCCTGGTCATGGGTGGGTATCTGTCAGCAGTCTCCTGGCTAGCCAATAAGCAACGTTAGCGTGCTGCTCATCTCATTCTGCTAGACTTAATGCTGCTCGGTAGCTAAGCTAGCTTGCTTTGGTTTTGATTGTGCTTTTGTGTTGTGAAAGCCTGGTAGCGGGTGCGTCGGCTAACAGAGAAAGACAGGTGTATTTTCCAGAACGCCTACAATACAAAAGCACGGCCACGGGTGCGCGCATACACACACACGCACACACTGACTCCTTTATTATCTTATAAGCGAGAATCGGGCCGCCTTGAAACCCTGCAAGTCATTCTAGCATTCAAGGATGCTAGTTGCTGCTAGGTGAAGATGATGCTGAGGGGACAAGACACATCGTCAGCCCTGTGTGTGTGTGTGTTGTTTTTCTTTCTATTATGCTGCTGAAGCAGAAAGGGAGCCTCCCCGTCTCGCTCTGTCCTCGTGTCCCGCTGCTGTCCACACACATCCGCCTGGGATAATCCGCAGCCTGCTACCCATTCAAGCTAATCATCGAGTTGGTTACCGAAGCATCTGTCTGTTATGTTATCTCTAACAACATCAGCAAGCCCTGCTTTATGGTGCATTGTGTCCCCTTGACGTATTATGACGAAGTGCACAAATGGATGCAGCATTGGCCTTATTAAATAAACAATAACAATGTCATGCTATCAGTGTTGAGGCTTTCAGTAATGCCACAACAAGTGCAGATACACTCTGTTGTCGATAGTCACTGGCAAACTATGTATTATAAAGCGGCATGGCTCTAGTCAAGTGGATTGTTTACAATACATTTGTGCTGATTAGTTGATGAATGGATTAGGTGATTGCTAATCAAGTAATCACTTAAGCCATTTTTCAAGCAGAATTGCCAAACATTTTCTAATTTTAGCATCTCAAGTGTAAGGTTCTGATGTCTTTCTCTGTCCATTGTTATAGTAAACTAAATATCTCTGTTAAGTTAAGCATGTGGATCAATTGTTTTGACCATTTTTGCATTTTATTAACCAATGAATAATGACTGAATTAAAGGAGGTTGTCAGTTTATGAGTTAATGTGATTAATCTTTAGGTGCAACCCTTCCTTTATTATATAAGTAATTATGATAAGTAATTGTTTCTTAATAGCTATATTGGCATAATTTCAGCAGGGCATGCTGGCATTGATAGGGCTACTACCCATAACCTCTGTTCTATCAATAATTCTCTTTTCTCTTGACTGATTTTGTTTAGGTGAGGTGGGTTCGGGGAAGACCGCCTTGGTTGCTAAGATGCAGGGGGTTGAAGAATTCATGAAAGGGCGTGGCCTGGAATACCTCTACTTCAGTGTCCATGACGATGACATTGATGGTAACCAGCAGCGGCTTGCAGTTTATACATAGAGCTACACATGTCCATGTTGTCTTGTGTTTATTTTTTTCACACTTCAGGCTACTTCTAAAGTATTTATTTTTGATGTGTTTAGACCAAACCAGGTGTAATGCCTGGGTGCTAGACGGCGACCTTTACCACAAAGGTCTGCAGGGAGTAGCTGTGCCAGTGGACGCGATCGACAACACGGTGCTGCTGATAACTGTTGACATGTCGCGGCCTTGGAACGCCCTGGACTCTCTCCAGAAGTGGGCCGCCGTTGCTAGGGAACACATCGACAAACTCCGGGTCGCCCCGGAACTGCTGCGGGAGCTGGAGCAAAGACGTGAGTCATACTGACAGCAGGCAGGCTGACGAGTAGAAAAAGTTGAAAACATTTTTTTATATGTCTGACGTCTGTTTCTTCCTCTGAAATGTTCTTAGCAGTATAAAAACACAAAGAAGCCTCTTTAATTTTTTTAAGTTTTTCATCTTCAATTTTTTAAAGAAAAGTTATGACAATGATAATGCCAGGTCCTATTATTTGCTTATCGTTGTTTTGGAACATTTTGTTTCTGTGTGTGTGTGTGTGTGTGTGTAGTTGTAAAACAGTTCCAGGAGTACACAGAGCCAGGCAGTGGGGACGATGGCACCCCGCAGAGGAGGAGTGAAGACGAGGAGAGTGTGCTGCTGCCCTTAGGAGACAACACACTCACACACAACCTGGGAATACCAGTGGTGGTGGTCTGCACCAAGGTATACACTAACTCAGAGTTTCTCAAACTTTTTCATACCAAGGACCACTTAACCGATAAAAAAACACTCGCGGACCACCTAACTCCACAAATATCCCAAATCACATCGTTTTTCTAGAACAGATTACAAATCGCCTGAAAATGGTACAAACAAGTGGCAACATGTGTGATGAAGGTGTTGCGCTGGGCTATATCATGATATCAAAAGTGAAACTTAAGCTCGCTCCATTGCGGAGATATTCCCACGAGACTGCGGAAAACTTAAATGTATTTATTTATTTCAAATGTGAAATTGTACCAATATACTCACGGAACACTAGGGGGCGCTCACGGGCCACCAGTGGTCCGCAGACCACACTTTGAGAAGCACTGCACTAACTGACTCGCTTATGTGTGGAATCATATTTTACTTTTACATTAAAATATAATGACGTAGTTCCTCTGCATGATACGGCTGACTCTACTGCCTTTTGGTACCGTGTCCTTTTTTCTCTTATTTCATTTTCTACGTCAGACACTACCCCCTCAGTGTGGTTGGGATTCTCAGCTGATAGCCACTGCTTGAGGTTCCCGACACTAAATCTTAAATTGCTGAATCAATTAATGGCAACCAAAAACATATGCACGTCAGTTCAAAGATGATGCAAAGATGATTCATGTTGAGTAGTCATGCAGTGGATATTTTGAAACCTGTGAAAAATCAATTAAATCACTTATATATACACATTGCATCTTCTAACACATGTTCACCAGTGTCTGACATCTACTTATCTCTCCCATCAGTGTGATGCCATCAGCACATTGGAGAAGGAGCACGACTACAGAGACGAACACCTGGACTTCATCCAGTCTCACATCCGACAATTCTGTCTGCAGTGTATCCTTTACTGAACATGGTTTTAACAGTGAGCAAAACAGTGCACACACAATAATGTAAAGTGTCTCAAAACAACATTTTACTTTAATGTACACAAGGTTTTTAGTTGAGCTGTTGATCAATGCCACTGACTGCAGTTTCAACGTTAGATGCTAGAAATGTAAGGCATTCATTATTCATAAATATTGGTGTTTATTCTCTCTTTATTGATGAAGGATCGAGATCTAATGTGACCAGCCAAACACTGTGTTTGGTTGTCAGGCCAAAGGCAAAGTTCCCAGCAGTACCGTTATTGCTGTATTCTTGCCAATGTAAGCTGTGTCTTGACCTTAGCTGTTGATATTGCTTTGTTGCAAAGAGAGTTTCATAAAGGTCTTGGATTACACAGTATTGTTTTACAAAAACATTTCTCCAGTAAATGTGAAAAAGGTATTAGATTTTCAAGGGTTATTGCGTTAGCGGTCCAAGAGTCTTATGTGCTGGTAGCAATTGGTGAAAGCTGTTTTCTGATTTCTATCGTGATACTGTTTTAAAAAGGTTTTCTGTCACTATGGCGTTAGTTTTATTTTTGCTTCTGTATTTATAATTGGTGGCAATGAAAATATTCTTGACAGCCATGTCAGATGGAGCGTCTCTGGTTTACACATCAGTGAAGGAGATGAAGAACCTGGACATCGTGTACAAATATCTGGTCCACAGACTCTACGGCTTTCCCTTCCACTGCCCGGCACAAGTGGTGGAAAGAGATGCAGTCTTCATGTAAGCCTGATAATGTGTGTGTTCTTTCATACTGTACAGCTGTGGAGCCACCTGTATTTATTTTGTAACCCTGGCTTTGCTCTCTCAGTCCATCGGGCTGGGACAATGAGAAGAAGATTGCCATACTTCATGAGAACTTCCAGACAGTAAAAGCAGACGACAACTTTGAGGAAGTAATAGTCAAACCGCCAGTCAGAAAGGTACAGAGTCCTGTCAAAAAAGAAAATGTTTTCTTCGATTCTCTAAGGCAAGCTAAGCTTACAGCACAGCATGTTTATAAAGGCTGTAATATTATGTCACATTACCTTTACTGCCAATCTTTACCCAATATCCCTGCAAAGATCATAAGACTTTTCTCCCATCTGTTGTAGTACTCTAATGAAGGACTGGAAGCGTGTTTCAGAAATGATTAATTTTTCTCTTGCTTTTCACCAGATTGTACATGAAAAGGAGATTCAGGCTGAAGATGACCAAGTGTTTCTGGTAAAACTGCAGGTCAGTAATTGTTGTTTATGCCAGTTGGTTTGCTGCTCGATGGTACTCCAAATAAATCTGACTTGAGGGTCCTGATATGTGAATTAAATACTAATTGGAGTGTGCCTATTGTGCTCTAATTTGCAGTCGCTGCTCGCCAAACAGCCCGCTGTGACAGCAGGGCGACCAGTGGTAAGTGCTTTATTTTGTTTCTTGTTTTAAGATAAGATAAGATAAGATGAACCTTTATTAATCCCCGAGGGGAAATTCAGTTGTACAAAGCAGCAACAGGGTAAGCGTGAAAAAAAACAGTACAGCAAAGATTCACACAGATCAATAAAATCAGAAATTAAAAATTAAAAAATTAAATAAAATCAAGAAAAAAAAAATATTGATAATAATAATAAAAGACTATGAAAATAGGAGATGAATAAAAATAAGAGTAAAATAACTGTCAGCATATATACATATTTGGTCATCATCTAAGAGTTATAAAGTGCGGAATAAGTTAAAGTGAAAAGTTAACATGGGTTGTGGAAGCAGTGTATATTTATGACCAGTGGTTTAATTTGATTTCTTTTTCATTATTAACCCCTTATTGTGCAGCCTGATGGCTACAGGCACAAAGGACTGGCTAATAAGATACAGAAAAGCTCCCTCCAGTATTTAAAAAGAATACTGTTGTTGTTTATAGGACACCACCAGTCGAGCTCCCACCGGCTCCCCCAGGACGAGTAATCGATCAGCAGCGGCCAACGTAGCGAACGCCATGCCACAGTCGGGTACGCCACGCATTTCAGCGCCGCACACATCAACACCATCAATCCATGACGAAGGTTCAGTTAGTGCTTGTGTGTGTTTGTTTTTCTAACTCTGGTCCCTTAATGCTGCAGGTCAGACCAGTGAGGGTGTGTTGGCCAACTTCTTCAACAGTCTACTGACAAAGAAAGCGGGGACGGGGGGGCCCGGGACGCCAGGGGGCGGTAACAACACTCCAGGAACAGTACGCAAGTCAGGTGAGAAAACAGTTGCTACCATGCTTCAGTTTTATGGATAGAAAATAAGTTCTCAGTTGTTCTTTGGATGTAATGTCGTTTGCAACTACTCATAACTCGGCTTCTTTTATGGTTTGCAACTCCCATCTGCAATCCTTCATTTTCTCTTAACTCTCCTTTCCTTTCCTCTTCTCCAGACATGAACATAACGCATGGTAAATAAATCATAAAAGGGTCTAAAACCCATCATCTTTATGCCTGCCTGTATTTTGTAGTGTGACTGTATTTTAGTTTTTAACAAAGCTCACAGTCTGTTTTGTAATCTCACTGCTAACATCATTCATAATGTGTGTATGCGCTAGTTCTAGTCAGAGGATGCTGGCCACGTTAAGGTGTGTGTGAGAGATATCGTTCATCATTGCTTGTCTATGTTGATTCTCAGAAGCATCCCTACATTTCTGTTGTCCCTTTCCCTCCACTGAGCCTGTGTTATATGCACTGCAATTACAGTGAAGCAGTCGTTGCCTAATCTTGGATCTCTCCTTCGACAATGCACCTTCAATATTTATAGAACTAAGAAATATGATGCAAGTAAATGCACAATAAGAAATGTAGGCCCCAAAAGTGCAAGTTGAAATATAAGGCTAAGATATAGACATAGTTAAAGTTACAGACATTTCTGGTAGACAGTATTTAAAATGGATTAACTGAATGTAATCATACCAGGATAATTTTTGATTGACTGCTGAAGATTTAACCAAGATTGCACCCCTAATGTTGCCCCTCCTCATACTTCTATTTCTTTTTTGCATGCTGCATTGCATTTCTCGTGACTAATATCTGCCACAAACATTGCACATGATTATAGCTGAGACTGTACTGAAAATGGATACGTAATACCTTATATGGCCAATACTCAACATATTTGCCATATGTTAAATATTTAAATTGGATACCGATTATGTAATCATTTTTCTTTTAAGTTACTACAATAAACCTGGACTGTTTGATCATACTTTAAACACTGTTCGAATTACAATTTATAAACATTTATGTGTGGGGCAATTCGAGCTAAATTACTTCACCTTTATTATAATATGTCTTTGTATGTTAACTAACTCAAGAGCACATTGCCAAAACCAGATCAGTCTACTGAATTACTGTGAAAAATAACCTAATTAACCCTGTTAAAATAACCCTAATTATACTATCCTGAATGACTTTTCCTATTATCTAATTTCCCCCAGCTCTTATTTCAATCCCGTTTAATTGCCTTGTTGCTAATTGCATTGTATAAAATGGTTGTGGTTAATGATAAGATACTATAATGTTATGGTATTGATTGGTATCCACCCACACCTGTTGCAGGTTCGAAGCTGGGCCTGAGCGATGTACAGGCAGAGCTGGACCGCATATCCAGCCGGGAGAATGACTCTGACATGCCCAATGCCAACGACACCCCTGCCACCGACGGCCAGGACACATGAAGGCCAACACACTAAACCCTGCGCTTCCCCCCCCCCCCCAACCACCAACCCCCTTTCCATCTCAGTCACCTTCCTTGTCCTTCCTCCCTCTACTCCATCCCAAAGATGCAGGAAGAAAAGAAGGATGTTGGCACACAGTTTTCCATCCCCATCATCTTTCAAATTCTCCTCAAGAAGAAGAACCCATCCTCTCTTCCCTTACCCGTTCTCCCACACCGTGTTCCCCTCCCCCACCTCTCTCTCTTCTACTCCTGGCTGTTGCACTGAGGGCGAGTATTTGTCACTGTTACATACAAGACTGTCTGTTACATGAGAGTAATTGGGTAAGGGGGCCAATGTGGGTGCGGAGGTTTGGATGAGAAGAAGTAAGTGGTTTTTGAAAAAGATTGATAAGAGGAATGAAAGCAAGGGTGTTTTATCCATCCATTTCTTGTGATGGTGGTACAGTCGGTGTTTTTACTGTAGGAACTGCTGAGGGTGCATGTTGAAGAAACATCACTTAGAGTACTATAGGAATGAGTGTGTGTTTAATGTATGTGGGGCAAGTCATGCTTGGCCAGAAGAAGAGATTGAGAACTAAAAAATGCCTGAAACAAAATGACAAACAGTTGTTTTTTAAGATGAAGGGACAAACATACCAGTATTTGTGTGCGAGTGTGTGTGCGTATGTGTGTGAAAGAATGACACAGATGGATAGAATTGAGGAAGTTACCTAAACCTAGACCTGTATGTTGAGAGATTTTGGGCTGTTTGCATTTCAACCTGAAGGCAAAAACATTACTATGCTCTTACACTACAAGCTCTTAAAACAGTGCATACACTATTATTACAGAGGCCCTGTCTGATAGACTACACAAACATGACAAACAATAATCTTCATGATAAAAGTTTAAACTCAAGCATTAGTCCTGTGTAGGGTGCACCTAATTACCATCATGGCACCCTGTTCTAACATTGGCCAAGCTTCCCCTTGTGGTAGATTCTGCCCAAACCTGTAGATAACAGACAGTGCACTGAAAAGGGAGGGTGGTAGAGGTTAGGTGGGTGGGTAGCTAAGCTTTACCTGTACAGAAAAAAAGCACTAGTGATTCAGTTTTAGTTACTTCGGGAGGGTTGGTGGGTGGGCAAGGGGGTTAGAACAAAGGAGGGTCACACCAAGAATGTACAGTCATTGTCTCGCTGATTGGTCCTGTTATTTCAGAGCTCTGTGTTGGCGTTTGTATAATCAGATCTGTTAATCAGTCAAATAAAAGGTGTATTTATTCGGATTCATCCAAATGGCTTCTCTTTGCTTTTTGTTTTGATGAAATATGTTTTATTTTACAACAGCGAGGCAGTCATTATTTTTACCAGTCATTCCTCTGCTTGTCAGTCAAAATAAAAAATAGTTATCCTGTGATGGGGAATTAATAAAAACGACATACGGTTTTGTTTTGTTTTTCAACTTACAGTAGGTACCTGGGGTTGAGCCACAAGGTGAAGTGACCTTGTGCATACACTACATTTTCTTGTTTGGTTTACAGTGCTCTTCCTCAATCACAAAAACAAAGGGCAATAAAGGACAGCGGGGCACAAAGTAACAAACACCTTAAAATGCAGTTGATCTTCATATAGCTCCTCCTGTGTTTCTTATTCATTTAAATAAATTGCCGTTATTAAGGCCATTATATATTTTTCTATTTTTATTGATGGGGCCTATTACAAGCCTCAACGATAACTTAAATGCATGAGCCTCAGCACACCAAGGTATTGACTGTGGGGTTTCTGCATTGTAAGTGGTTCCTGTTATTTTGTCCAACCTGTGTAGGCACTGTTCAGCATATTCTGGTCTCTAACCTCTATAGGGGGGCGGCTAATTTTTGTGCACTATTTATTTAAAATATGTTCAGACAATTCTCCAGTGTCTTGTGTCCAAACAGTTTCTCCTGATATCTCCGTATAATATTGTTTATGGGCAGCTCATTTTAATGTGTTATCCTGTACGCCTTTGTGTGGGCTCTGCAGATGAATACACTTCAGAAAATTATAATTTCATGACTGGAATGATATAAGCGTATATACCTAATATGCACTTGCATGACTTATTGCAAGTAGTAAGACCCACTCATTTTGCCAAATATTAAACTTCCATTGGCACTAGGGTCTATCTAATTACTGTTCTTACTATCATTCATACTCCTTGAAGAAATGCAATGCATTTGTATAGCCTTAAGATTTCTGTCACTGTTTGAGAGATGATTGAGTAGAACATATTCCAACTGATTGTTGTGGTATAACAAAAGTAAGTTTCCTTTATATATAATGTATTTTATTCACAACAATATATTTCCCTATGACACTGGACTTTGACCTTTTCTGTTCCATGGCATGAGTCAGACACATGAACATGCACTCCACTATTTGTGACACTCTTGAATGTTTTCCTTCAATATCAAGACATTTCCTTTTCATACAGCAATTGTAAGTGTGTGTATGTAATGCTAAGAAGCTGAGGTAGATGAACAACACTATGAATTTAAGAGAATCCTAAATATCAGACTATTGCTACATGGGCATTGAAATTTGATATCAGCTAGTTGTTAAAGAATTGCCTAAAACAGAGATGCACACACTTTTAATTAATATCAAGAATAAGCATATATCTTTTGGCCATAAAAAATAGCGTAGAGTTTTACTTTGCACCTTTAATCAGTTAGTGATGACTTAAACTCAGTTTGCTGTACAGTTCATGTCAACAAAAAACAACAACAATGGAGATAAGAGATCAAATGCCAATTACCCTACAGCACAGTATTACCTTACTGTGGCCATGTTATTTTCTTATCAATGGGTTGATGTGTTATATGATCATATTATGGGTTTCAATAGAAAACTCAAATTCAATCAAGACATGGTACATATTTCAGCTTCCTTTTAACCACTGCAGTTTCTTAAATGTAAAAAAAAATTCCAGGTGCA
Source organism: Gobionotothen gibberifrons (assembly GCA_943591055.1). NCBI lineage: Eukaryota > Metazoa > Chordata > Actinopteri > Perciformes > Nototheniidae > Gobionotothen > Gobionotothen gibberifrons. Next base: position 2,866,945 of record CALSBZ010046745.1, read on the forward strand.
AGTATGAGAAACATGATATGTGACAATCACATTTAATGTTTGCAAAACTATCGGTTATTTAATTGGGAAAATGTGTGCTATAGTGCTGTGACGGTTTACTCCCTCAGCCTCTATCGTATCACAGCAGCTCATGAATCACATTCCATTCTAATGAATGCTCCTCGTCCTCACCGCCACTACTACACTATAACACATATTTCATTTACCTGAATGAAATCGATCAAATAGGAAAAAAGGGGTCTTCTCTTAACAAAACAAATATCAATATCTGTCAACGGCTGTTAAATGACAGTTTATTTAGCTACAACTTTGTTTAAAAGAGCGCCCTATTTTTCCGAGTGCGGCAGAATATTTTTTTCCTCGCCATCTTGATGCTCGTTCGCACAGGCGGAAGCAACATCCTCAGCGGAGCAACGGCGGGTGTGGTTCGGACTTCTACGGGTGGTTCACCTAGCAGCCCTTTTCCTATTTCCAGCCAAGAGAAAAGACAACATTTTCCCCCAACAGAACCACGGAGAACCTCTCGACTCTGGTAAGGGTAGTACGTTTACTGCAGCTATTATAATATAATGGATTTACATCGCGGCAATGTTTGTTCACCAAAGAAAACCATCGTTGAACAGGGAGGGGGCTCCGGTGGGGTTTTCTGATTTGGCTGGCAGCACAGCAGGTTTTGTACGGTGGCGCTTGGATCTACTTTTCATACGTCCTGGCTAGCTAAGATAATCAAACCAGAATAAAACATTGGGTTGGCTTGAAAGTCACGATTCAAATGATGAGCCGACTTGTAACGAAAACTACTTAAAAATACTACTGGTTGAGTCTCAGGATCAGACTGAACAATTTAGGCTTTGTAAGTAAGGACCGTAACTGTGTTTGTTTATGTTAGCTAGTTGGCTAACTAGCGAAGCAGTAAGCTACGCACGTTAAGGGAGCTAAGCGAGCTATCAAGGTAAGCTAGGCAACCTGTTAGCTAGGAATGGTGGGTAATACATGCTAGCACCTCGGTCTTAAGTTATATGCCCTTAAAATATGATTAGTGCATCCTGTACAGTTTGATGGGCTTATTTTTTTTGGGTAGTTTGTTATGCTCCTGGTTAGACTCTGCACGAGAGGAGGAGTCATGGAAGTGATTGCGGGGCGGAGGGGTAGTTTCTCTCATTGGAAACCCAAGCTGCGAGGTCGGAACTTGGCCGTGGTAGGGGGAGGGGGAGAAATATGCCTTTGATGTTCTTTGCCGCTGAATGGTGAATTGTGTTCGTGCTGGCCTGGAAATACCCACTGCTTTGCTCTCTCGGCTGGAGGTGGAGGCTCGGCATTTCCCTTCCTAGCTACGTTAGCAAGGCAAACAAGCGTCTGAATCACAGGGAGCTGGTACAGGTAGCGCAGAAGACAGTGGTTTTACTCTTGAGACCACGTAAGAGAAACGCAAAAAACATTGGAGTTGGCTTTAGCAAACAGAAACTCGAGTTTGTTTACGAGTTTTCTCATTTTCCCCTGTGTACTTTTTTCCTTTACGCAGACTTATCTGCTGTGCGGGCTGAGGGCAGGCAAGAACAATGGCTACCCAGTGTAAGTATAAAAACACTTTATTTCCTTTTAAGTACATCATGTGAACACTGCTCTTCATGTGTAGATAAGTTGTTTTTTTACTGTACATAAATGCATGAATTACCTTGAAAGTCACTTACTCACCGTAAGATAGGTGAGCACATGTCCCAGTATCCTGAGTTATTATAACTCGTCCTTTGTTACATCTGAGTTTCTTGTCTAGAAAATTGTGGCCGGGGGATTGAAAGAGGAATTTGATGTTAACACTTCTCCTTGTATGCTTATTACCTAAGGGCACCAGGCATAGAGAAGCTAAAGCTTTTTCTCGGCTTGTTGTTTTTTCCCCATTTTGCCTCAACAGGATTCAAACTTTTTGGGCCCCACTCACTTTGTGTCCCTCTTTATTCTCATGGCAAAAACTTTTTTAATTCCCATATCTCACCTCTGCATTTACTTAAGATTACTAAAACCTTTTCAAGAACAATTATGTTTAGCTCAAAGCTAAATAAACTAATTAAAAGTGTTTAGAAAGTTAAGATAATTATTTTCCTAATCTGTAATTCCCTGTGTTCCCCATTTTGTGTAGCTGATTTGATGGAGTTGGACATGGCAATGGGAGACAGCAAGGCTGCAGTGAGCCAGTGGCAGCAGCAGTCCTACCTGGACTCAGGAATTCAGTCTGGAGTAACAACCTCAGCTCCATCTCTGAGTGGCAAGGGAAACCCTGATGCCGAGGAGGATGATCCAGGTCTCTACGACTGGGAGTTCAACCAGCCCTTCACTCCTGAGCCCACAGGTATACAAGAAACTTTTCTACTGCATCAATTGTATACATCTCTGATGTGCGAGACATTTCTATAGTTAATCGGCATATTGCATAACTTTCAGACATGGAGGGGTATGCCATGACCCGGGCCCAGCGCGTGCGTGCTGCCATGTTCCCCGAGACCTTGGAGGAGGGCATCCAGATCTCACCTTCCCAGCTGGACGCTGCCCACCCCACAGCAGTGCAGCGCCTGGCAGAGCCCTCTCAGATGCTGAAGCATGCTGTGGTCAACCTCATCAACTATCAAGATGATGCTGAGCTGGCCACTCGTGCCATCCCTGAGCTTACCAAACTGCTTAATGATGAGGACCAGGTATGTCTACCAATCACATTAACGAACACCTGTGGTATCATTAAAGTCATTGGCAATGCAGTATACATCCCCTCATTTTCCATTCTCCCCTAACCCAAAACAAATCTATTTCCTAGGTTGTTGTGAACAAAGCAGCTGTGATGGTGCATCAGTTGTCAAAGAAGGAGGCATCGCGCCACGCCCTGATGCGCTCGCCACAAATGGTTTCGGCCGTTGTACGTGCCATGCAGAACACTGGGGATGTGGAGACAGCTCGCTGTTCTGCTGGCACCTTACACAACCTTTCCCACCATCGTGAGGGGCTCCTCGCAATCTTCAAGTCTGGAGGCATTCCTGCTCTTGTTAAGATGCTTGGGTAAGAAATTGTGGAACTCTACAGCACTGAAAACGGCCTAATGGTTCTAATGCTAGCAACAATAATGCAAAAAGCTGTTTTGAGTAGTTTGTTCTTAGTTGTCTGCCTAAAAGAGTAGCTACTTTTGTGTTGGATTTCTTTGTCGCCCAATTTATTGTTGTACAATACTGGGCTTTATCAGTGATTTGTAAATCACAAGATAGTCTTTAAACTTTTTACAGCCTATTGACGCTGTCCCTTTGCCAACTCATTGGCAAGGCATGCTGGTTTTAGACTCGCAGCAGACTGATAAATGTACATTTGTTCATTTTGTGTCTCAAACACCCCTTAGCGGCCCCCTTTCTTTTCTCTAACTCCTCCTCTTGTTAATGCTGGACACAAAGAAAAATGTAACATCTATAAGCCTATCAATCATCATTAAGCGCACAAGTCATCTGCAAATAAAAACAGACTGTCTTAAAAGTAAAGCCTTCAAATGGCCAACCATAACCTGCACACGACAACGCATTGAAAACTGTTGGGTCGTCTTCCTCCTTTTACTTTACTCTTCGTAAATGCCCTTTGTTCCACCTCAACGAAAAGCCAAACACACACTGGCTAGCCATTCTGCTGGCTGGCAAGTTGCAACCTGTTGGATGTCCCGTGTGTCTTTGAATTTGCAGCTGGAATCATATTACCACATTTACCACCACAAACGCAGGATGAAAGAGTAGCTTGAGATGATGAACTACCTGATTATACTAGACTACAAAGGGGGTTATCACAAAATACATTTGAATGCAGATCCAAAAATGTGTTCAATATTTGAATTGTTCCTCGAATGTTGTATTATTTGGCCAGATGTGAACAGTACTGAAAACTGTGTCTCAAGGAACTCAATTTCATTTTTGCAATATGTACAAAAGTTCTCCCAGGGACTATACATTTATTTTAAGATGACATATTCCAATATGTCCAACACTTGTAATTTATTAAATAGTTTGTGTCGATAACTGTTTTATCTGCAACACTAGATTTGCACTGTTGTCTGACTAAACTTTTTGTTTACATTTTCCAGCTCGCCAGTGGACAGTGTGTTGTTCTACGCCATCACCACTCTCCACAACCTGTTGTTGCACCAGGAAGGAGCAAAGATGGCAGTGCGTCTGGCTGGAGGTCTGCAGAAGATGGTGGCCCTGTTGGCCAACACCAACGTCAAGTTCCTGGCAATCACTACTGACTGCCTGCAGATCCTTGCATATGGCAACCAGGAAAGCAAGGTATTGAGAGATTTATACTATCCCGGTTTAAAAGCCCTTGATATCTCTAGTGATGCCACTTGGCTGGCAGTGGGTTGTAGCGTTACTAAACATGAACCTGTCTTTGTTTTTAGCTGATCATTCTGGCCAGCGGTGGTCCCCAGGCTCTGGTTAACATCATGAGGACCTTCACATACGAGAAGCTGCTGTGGACCACAAGCAGAGTGCTCAAGGTGCTCTCTGTCTGCTCCAGCAACAAGCCTGCCATCGTGGAGGCTGGTATGTACAAAAATGAAATGGAATGTCAACACATTGAAAAATAGTTTAGGTCCGACTCCTGGTCTACATTTGGTTTGCTTCTGAAGTGAAATTATTCTGATGTAATGAATGTATTTGCTGTGGCGTGTGTGTGTAGGAGGCATGCAGGCCTTGGGGCTTCACCTGACAGACCCTAGCCAGCGCCTGGTGCAGAACTGTCTCTGGACTCTGAGGAATCTGTCAGATGCCGCCACTAAACAGGTACAACACACTCTCAATAATCACTAATGCCATCTTCTATTGAGCCCCCAGGTTCTATTTTAAGATCCAACAGAAGCAGTGTGTTCAAAACAAACTGCTAACCTATTTAGGATGTTCCCATTCCTCATTTGTTTTTGTTGACTCGTCCCCTGCTCTCTCTCTCAGGAGGGAATGGAGGGTCTCCTGGGGACCCTGGTCCAGCTGCTGGGCAGTGATGACATCAATGTAGTGACATGTGCCGCCGGCATCCTCTCCAATCTGACCTGCAACAACTATAGTAACAAACTCATGGTCTGCCAGGTATGTAATGTACAGACAAGCTTTGAACACAGCTATGTGTCTCTCTGGAATTTAGATGGTGTATTCGGCTTTAACTTCTTTGTCGGCAGCCTTGTTTTTGTAACGATGCAATATCATGTCGCCTGCTGATTGATCTCATCTCATGTCAGGTTGGAGGCATCGAGGCTCTGGTGCGAACAGTGCTTAGGGCCGGCGACAGAGAGGACATCACAGAGCCCGCCGTCTGTGCCCTGCGTCACCTGACCTCCCGCCACCAGGACGCTGAGATGGCCCAGAATGCCGTGCGCCTGCATTACGGCCTGCCTGTGGTGGTCAAACTTCTGCACCCTCCTTCCCACTGGCCACTAATCAAGGTCACTAGCCACCTTGTTATCTCTGCATCTACTCATTTTTCATACTTGATCAACCTTTCCTAATGGGACATTAATTAACTCAAATATCTTACATGTCCCCCCTCTTTAGGCCACAGTTGGTCTGATCCGTAACCTGGCTCTTTGCCCAGCCAACCACAGCGCTCTGCGGGAGCAGGGCGCCATCCCCCGATTGGTCCAACTGCTGGTCAGGGCTCACCAGGACACCCAGAGGCGCACAAGCATGGGAGGAAACCAGCAGCAGTTTGTGGTGTGTAACCAAGCCAACGATTGTTCACGCTTTCTGTACTTAAAATCTATATTTTTTCCGTGTGTTTAACGTGCCTTTTCCCCCCACTCAAACAAATAAAGGAGGGTGTGCGTATGGAGGAAATAGTGGAAGGATGCACAGGCGCTCTGCACATCCTGGCCCGGGATGTCCACAACAGAATTGTCATCAGAGGGCTCAACACCATTCCACTCTTTGTCCAGGTGAACCTTAAACTCCTGATCTCACTATCATGCATGCAAATTAGTCGCTTTTTGGCGCCTCTCGCTTTTTTAACGCTGATTTGGGCGACTTGTGTAATTCGTGGAGAACCGAAGAGTTTTCGTTTTGGGTTTTTGAGCGTAACGTGTCATCACATGGTGTAGTGCTGACGGAGAGCACCGGATTGCCGCTCCAGCACTTCAAATATTGCAGTACCCATAAGGAGCCGTACACATGCCGCAGTTTTTGCGTGGCTGTGTCTTTAGTTGTAAGCCCAGTGGCGATCTGTTGTTATTAGCATCTGGTTAGCTAGCTATGCTAACGAATATAAAGAGCTTTTTCTACAACCAGGTGGAAGAGAGCTCTCTCCTGACAGACTGAGTGGCTCAAATAACCTCAGTGAGGTTAAGGCGCACCTTGATATGATCATTATAGTTATAAAGAAATAAGAGACTAAATGAAAAACGGGTATAAAATACTATGACGGTAACAAAAAAGTTAATTTGTAAAATATCCAAAAAGAAAAAATCTGCTTACAGTTCTGTTTCATATGGGTGTTGAGAGATGTATCCATAGATCTCTTAATTTTGCTCTCAAAGTGCACCAGATTGATGCATTTAACTTTTTTTTAAATAATCTTCCCGGGGGAGCATGACCCCCCTAGACGATGTGAGGTGCTCCCCCCACTTAAATCATGTTCACATGGATAGGAAACTAAATACATTTGCACACATCGTGTCCATATATTTCTGTTTTGGTGGTCATGCCACAACCGTGCACGTGCATGCGCGAGTCATGGTGAGATATCTGGATTAAGAGGTTGCTTTGCACAGAATGAAAGAAAGGCCAAATGAATGGGCTGCTGTGATTTTAGTTTTTTTTAAGCAGAGGTTGTGTTCAATAATTTGTACGGCCCTCGGAGGGTGTTGTAAAAATTGAAATGGCCCTTGAGAGGAAACAGGTTCCCCACCCCTGCTGTAAGTAATAATAAAAACCCTTGATTTATAACTTAACATCTCTGTCTGCTATTGATCTGAGTATATAAAGAATAGCCAGTTGATTGAAGCATTATAGCACAGGCCTTTGTCAGATGGTATATTACGCAGTTATTTTTCTGCTTCGAATAGTTCTCTCTTTTTTCCCCATACGTGTGTTTGCATCCCTGCACTATAGCCAACACTGACTGTCCCACAGCCATGCAAATGTCTTTGTTTAGAAAAGGCAATAAATTAACTGGCAACTTTGGTTCTCTAATCCTTTTTATGATTATTATTATTTGTCCACCACATTTGTCAAAGTTCTTTCTTTATCAAAACTCTTACCCTTGGTTGTGCTCGTCCCCGTCTCCAGCTGCTGTATTCTCCAGTGGAGAACATCCAGCGCGTGGCAGCCGGTGTGCTGTGTGAACTGGCTCAGGATAAGGAAGCTGCTGAGGCCATTGAAGCTGAAGGAGCCACTGCCCCCCTCACTGAGCTGCTGCACTCTCGTAATGAGGGTGTTGGTGAGTAAACAAGCTGTGCTCACATTTCTGATCAGTGTGAACTTGTGTGTCCTCGGTGTACCTGACTTGTGTTGCCGTGCTTTGTCTCCTGTAGCTACCTATGCTGCAGCTGTCCTGTTCCGCATGTCTGAGGACAAACCCCAGGACTACAAGAAGCGTCTGTCAGTGGAGCTGACCAGCTCTTTGTTCAGAACCGAGCCCATGGCCTGGAACGAGGTACACACACATTGCAAATGAAACAATTCTGTTATGATCAGGGACAACATAGACTTCTTAACAGGTTGAGTAACTAACACTGCTTTAATGCTATATACACCAATGTTAGACTGTACTTTTGCATACTGTATACAATTAGTAAAGCGCTATAGTATTGGAACAAAGGCATCCATTTTCCTCTGTCGGCTGGCTCGTGTCGTGCTTCACTCATCACTGATTTGCCTTTTTATAGACTGGAGACTTGGGACTGGATATGGGAGCTCAGGGAGACCCTCTGGCTTATCGGCAGGATGGTGAGTGCCCGTGTTGTTTCTAATGAAATCCCCCCCCCCCCCCCACCCCCTTCGGTTTCTCGCCTCTTATTTCATCATGCTTTGGTTTATGTAACTAGATTTTGAAAAACATCTGATTTGTCGTTTGTATCGAAATTATAGAATTATTTTTTTTTAACTGTATTGAATAGCGTTTTTTAAATATAGATAAACTTGAATGTCATGCATTACTTTTACTTATTTGAATATGTTTCCTTGCTTACAGTATTGTAGTTTATTAAAGCATAACCCGGTCACGATAATTCATTTTGTTGGACGATACATTTTCCCGGAAATTATTGCGATAAACGATAACATTGTCGGCACCGTTGTAAGACCATTTTAGACCACTGACATAATGATAATAATAAATCAAGTACATCCTTTTTTATTTAACATTCAAATGAAATTGCAAATAATATTTATATATAATAAATTGTATATAATAAATTAATTAAATTTAAAAAAATTAAATAAATCACACACAACCCAAACAATTAATTAAATAGACTCAGGCTGGAAAACAGAGCTCTCTTGTGACCAAAACACGCAATTGCATTTGTGAAAATGCAGTAGTAAAACGTTTTTTTAAAGTAAGTCGGGAAGGTGGGGGCTCTCCAGCTGCTGTGTTTGCTCCCAGCTGGGAAAATGGAATGGGGTGGTTGTGTTTCAGGTGCAGTTTAAGGTTGATCGTATTGCTAGCTTTTGTTGCTACCTTTTTAAAACGAATGCGCACCGGGCCGGTAGTGGCCGGATGCCGCAGCGCAGCGCACCGGGCCAGTGGCCACAGCGTGCCTGGCTAAAATGCTGGTCACATCCTTATGTAAACAAACACGCATGTAAACGGCAATTTTTCAAGGTCAGAAAAGTTATCGAGTTCATTTTTATTTATCTTACGTTAGGTCAATTAATTGCTTATCGCGACAGGCCTACCTTCATATCATAATGGGTATCATTTGACAAGATTTGCATATTTTTGTTTGTTCCGAATAACATAAAGTGTTTGGAACCGTTTGCACCACTTTTAATTTTAAAAAAAATTGTTTTTTTCTAGATGGAGCCTACCGGGCCTACCCATCAGCCTACGGCCAGGACTCCCTTCTGGACCCCATGATGGAAGGGGCTGACTACCACACCGACACTCTGCCCGACCTGGGCCACCACACTGACCCTCTGCCAGACCTCGGCCACTCCCAGGACCTGATGGACAGCAACCAGCTGGCCTGGTTTGACACCGACCTGTAGGATTGGTAAGCTATAATGCCACTGCACAAAATATAACTTTCCATATCACAGTATCAGAAATAATGATCTAAAAAGCAACTAACTGAAAATGTTGTCCTGTGCTCTTTTGCAGTTGTGTGCTGAGGGAACCTGCATTGTCTGAAGCAGCATTATGATTGGCCTGTAGAGTTGTTGAAGGTAAAGAGAAGAATAAAAGAGGTCTTGGAAAGTGCCTGACACAAAAAGAACAAAGAAGATGGTTGCCATGGGAGTGTTTAAGCAAGTTGATGTGGAGGAAATGAAAGTGTTAAGTATCAGAGAGATGTGGAATCACACAATGGAGGTCTTGGAGCAGGTTACCTATATGGATGAGTGCACATGAGGTGGATCTTAAAGTTTGAAACACATGTTTTAGCCTTGCCTGTATTCTTATCAGTTCTTGTTTCTATTTTTCTTATTCTATTTTTTTATTTCTTTTTCTATTACTCATTCTCTGTTATGGTACTGACCCAGCTTGCCTTCGCACTAGCCATCTTCATTTTCTCTTCAATGCTAATCATTTGTAATTTTTTTTTTTTAAAACGTATATTACATGTAGTGTTAAGTTATAGTGATATTATACAATGTTCCTTTGGTTTATGGCCGAATGTGTAGAACACTAATAATCAGATGACTTGTACCCTGACTTAAAGTGTAACATTGTGTAGTTTTTTTTAAAATAATAATCTCAAAAATGGAGAGTTATGCATTCTTAATATGTGCTTGTTAAAGCATAAAATATTTCAGTGTCACAAATGTTCTAAAGAGGGAGATGGGTAAAATTGAGGGTGGGTCGGGGATAAATCTAGAGACAAGTGTTTTATATACAGTATCACTGGTAGGTTATCAACTATTTTGTATGCTATCATTGGATGTCTGATAGGAAAGTCTTTAATGCGATCATTGGTGGTCTAATAAAACCCAGTTTTATGTGCTATCAAGGGTAGCTAGGTTGATGAACCAGTTGTAGTCCTGCTGTGCTTATTTTGGAGACGAGGTTGTGACACGGCTGAACAATAAAATGGCATTTTATTTCATATAGTCTCTGTCCTGTGTCGTCTGTCCTTCCATGTGATGTTGTGATAGACTTCCAGCCTTTTTTAAAAAACGTTTACAGTTTATACATTTCAAATTTTTGTCTATGGGTGCGGTGCCATTTTAACTTCATCTGTACCCTCGGCATTTGAATAAAGACAGAATTTGGGCCATCTGGCGCATGTAGCAAACTACACACGTTTAAAATGAGGCAAAAATAGCCCAAGGCCTTAAAGAAGATCCTAATGGCTTTAATGCTAAATATTTAGAGTTTGAGTTTATCTTTAATTTATCTTTTCATGTTGTGCAATTCATCATGTGGCAAGTTCTGTTTTTTCTGAGATGGTTTTTAGAGCAGAAAATGTGGACAAAAGATATTAACAATAGTAGAGGGAAAAAAATATGCATCACACATAAAGCAACAAAAGTTGTTTTGATTGTGAAGGGGGATAGAGAATACAAATACAACTAGATGCTGAAAGGCTGTCTGACGAGCTGTGAACCTTTTCAGTGTATAATATGCCAAAAGACAATCTGATTCCTGTCAGTTTCGCAACAAAAACTAATGATATTATGTAATGTATTTCCCCCACCCCATTAATGCACCTCCAGTCATGTATCCAATGATCAGGCCAGCGGTTTATGAAAAGGAACTAAATCTGAACTATAAACAAATATGTATTAAGAATGTTAAATCCAAATGTATACATATATCACAATAAACCTCCAGGTCTATATGAAAATGTGTGTGTCACTACATTCCAATTCAGTGTTTTAGAGGAAACTAAATACATATTTAATATATGCAAAACCAGTCTGTCCCTCCACAAAGAAAGCTCAAAAGAGACAACTGTGATAAATGAGGTGATAATCTCTGGAATGTGGGTGATTTTCACCTGATCTGATCCACTATGTTATTAAAGGGAACAAAGGAGCCACTCTGACACGCAATAAACGTATGAAATCATGTTGTGTCGACACATTACAAAATACCTTTATAATTAGGCTACTGTACTTGAGCTGATATCTGTATTTGTTTCCATTATACGCTTCTAACTGCTTTTGGTACTTAATAATTGTTCCCATGTGCATAGTGGCTCACTGTTAGATAAAGCAGAAGAATGATCAACCAAAAGCTTCAATTGTTTCCCCTTTTATTACAAAGCATAAAGTGCAGTAGAAAGTGTGTATCACACCAAACACAGCTTTGTATTACATTTGCATGGCTGTGGGACAGTCAGTGTTGGCTTTTTTTACGGATAACAACCGAGAGCATCCAGGGTAAAAGTGGGTACAGAGTAAGTGATGTAGCTGCTGTGAGGGCTGGAGAAATAAGGAGCAGCTCTGGCTCTTGTGTACACAGAATGAGGATTTAGTGCACACATGCATCCTGATGGGTTTAGCAGCTCCGCTAGCAGTGAGTCCACAGTGTGTGCTGCCCCCTGTTGAGCAGATGGGGGAACTTCCAGCTGAAGCCTGAAGGAAGAGAGGCTCCTCAGATTCCCAGCCGGAACTCTTCTTATTCCAAACTTTTTGTATGGAGCGTCGCTGCTGATAATCCACTTTGAGCGGCACACTGGACAGAGGAGAAGCTCTGGAGGCCCGAGCAGAGGGACTGTCTCTCTTCAGGAGGGATTCAATAGAGAAAGGACTGCTGAACTTCACCTCACATCTGATCTGAACCCCTCTGCATGCTGCAGGCTCAGGAGAGGGGACAGCCGAGCAGTTCCTCGATGCTCTGCTCAGGTTCTCCGTTTCCACTTTGGAGGCCAACTCTGGGAAGAGCTGCAGGATTCCTTTGAAGTGACGACGCGCCATCTTTGCTGTGATCTGACCAGAGTCCAGTTTCCAGTAGTTCTTCCTTATGAGATATGGAACACCTGGAATCTGGAAAAATACAACACAGGGTTCATAGACAGAGCTTAAGTTGTTTAATAAGGAACATTTCCATGATCCAACATTTTTTTCAAAGAAAACTTACCTTGACAAAACATGATAAACACACTCTGATGTTGTTCTCAATAGTCACTATGTCATCAGGGATTAATGGTGCCAGTCTGTCCATCACCAACAAAAAAAAGTTGAAATTAACTTACAATCAAAACATGTTTCACACGGCACTTTTTAATTATTGCAAATGTTACCTGAGTACAAGTGAGCATGTTGCCAGGAGCGTCCTGCAGGATGACAGCTATCTTGGCCAGGTATGGTGCTCTTCCTGAACAGACCTCGATGAGAGCTGCTGGCTGGACTGGAGAGAGATCCAAACTTCTCAGGCCTGGTCTGCATCTTTTTTTTAAAAAGAGGAGTTGGGTCCCAAAATAAAGATTTATGTGAGAGAATCAGAGGAGTCAGGAACACACATAGGGGATTTCACTGAGAACAGATATGACCAGAGGTGGTCAGCTCTGGATATAAGTCCTGTTGGGACAATAGGACATCAGAGGGTGTATACTGGATGTTAATGAGAACCCTTTGAAAGTTAGATGATGGAGGTGGAGCAGTTAACACAGAAAAGGTTTCAGTATGCATATTTTGTCCTGGAAATCCCTAAAAGAATGTAATATGTTCAAAAGGAGTAATTTACTGATATTCAAACATCAAGGATTTGATTTATTTTTCGATACGTTGATTACAGTCAGTCAGCCAGGGTTTTATGCACACTGTGTTTGCCAGTGAACTCATTTCGAAAAAGGTCTTATTCCCATTATTTCAAAAGGGTTATTATAGTAAACTGTACCTGAAACTAATAGGAAAACCTGCAGAGAATACAATAAAAATAAACAGCAGATGTAAGGGGCATTCCTAAACTGTTCTCTACTCTAGTATTTTGTATGTGCATGTAGCAACATACTTTTGAGATATTTTTCCTGGCCCTAACAACAACTAAATACTGCCAAACAGTATTTAAAAACTACCCACTTACTGAAACTAACAAAAACTAGCACACACTTGACTAAAATTAAGCTTAATATTTTTTTTTAAAAGGCAATGCTAAATGTATATGAAGTCCAATTGAAAATATATATTATAACCTTCATTCTATACAGGTACATTTTAAAGTTGCTTTTATTTTATCAAGAAGTAAACCTCTCTGTCTAAGAATTGAGCCAGAAAGCATTTAAATATATGAGTGGCAAGCTCACCATTGTCCTTATCAGTTTCATAAGGATTAAAAACAGACTCAGTTTCAGTATCATTACACAGTTTGTAATCATTCACAGAAAAGTAAAGATGGCTTTGGGTCCATGGCAAAATGTACTCTTTATCAGAAACTGGCTACTTACACAGTCTAATATTACTCTTTTATACAAACAAGAAAAGGTTCAGGTCAGCAAAAGCTAATAGACTAAGCTATTCATTTATCAACTCATATATTTCCCTTTCTCTAAAATGGAGAGGTTCTGGAAAAATACATAATAAATATTTAGTAGATTAAACTACTGTGTCCACTCACAAACAAGTAGACCACTCCCAGACAACGGCTGTAATAATAAGCATTGGAATGTAACAGTTTAAATGGCTGTATTCATCAAACACAATGGTATTGAGGGCCTGTCTCACTTTCCAGTGGTTTACGCCTCGTCGAGATTCATTCACATTCAGTTCACCTGGGAGAATAGCACAGTATTTCACTTACACACAGTAAACACGCTTTAAATCCAAGCCAATCCAACTTTAATTTATATAGTAAATCTAAAAACAACAGAGTTGACCAAAGTGCTGTACATCAATACATATATTAAAAAGCAGCATACATACATTTAAAGGACACCGTTTGAGTTTGTTTTTGTATAGAGATAATAGTGTTCATTGCCCTCTTCTTGTAATTCTTCAAATTCTTTAAAACTAAATGTAAATAATATCCTACTTTTGTATTGTTTTAGCTGTAATTTGGCCCTTCAATAGTGTTTTATTTTTCAGATAGTTTACAGATTTTTATCTTCACGGTGGACTTTTATGTTTTCACTTTTTTAGCTCTGTTTTACCTTCTATTTTGAGATGTTTATATTGTATTAATGTGTATTTTCTACTCTCTTTTGTATCTCTAATTATGCAATACTCTGATTTACATGCTGCTTCAATGAAAACATTTCCCAATTTGGGATTAATAAAGTATATCTTATCTTAATGAAAGAGACTCAAATTAATCAAATGTAATCTCTTTGTATGTTATCTTAAATTAGACATACTTAATTTCTTACTAATATACGTCGATGTTCTGTACTTGATAAACGTATCATGCCTGATTTCATAACCACAAGTTGTTTTTCTAGACAGCACACATCCACCCATGTGAATAGCTAATAGCTAATAAACATTGTTTTTGTTTTTTAAGGAGTTACCTTTATTTCTATGAATAGGACAACACCTCAAACACACCTTATTCTTTTATACGACTATAAACAATGATGTCTTCTGCACGCACATTAATCTTTTTTTCCGAGCCCCACCCTCCACCATATTGTCTCTCCATAATTTCTCACAGGCTTCTCTGAACGCCCCACGGCTGCCATTCTCAGTATTACTCATTTGCAATTTAGTTGAGGGTATACTATACTGTACAAGTTTTTAAAAATAACCACTAACCTTTTAGAGACTGCAGTTGCGATATGTTTCACAATATTGGATGGATTGATCATTTTTATAGATTTGCCTGTCCCACTGTTTTGGCCAAACTTGACCCACTCTACCATGCTGCACTGTGTTATATATCAAATGCACCCTATAGGACTCATCATTGCAAACTGTATAGCCTAACTGGATGGTCCTCACTCACTATGCGTAGGATGCAGCATTGGTTTTTATTAATGTATAAAGCCATTTTAGGTCAGCTTCCACTGTACATATGTGCCAGATTTGCTCCAGTTTGTGACTCTTACAACCTCAGATCCAGTGTCTGGATACGGTTCCAGGTTCCCGCTGTGAGGACTGAGGCTGGAAAAAGGAGTCTCTTTTATTATGGTCCTTGGTCTTGGAATGACCTTCAATCACGCCTCAAACTGAGGGCACTTGTCTCCATAGCATGTTTTAAATTGAAGTTGTCTGAGGTCCTTACCACCAGCTGCTCTTGCAGTAATAAGTAGTGCCTTTCTTAATGTCCTAATGTGCACAATGTAGTAACTGCTTTTTTGTCTTTGTTTTCTTAGTTATGTTCTCTGTATTTTATATGTTTGTGTTATGTGTACGTTACGTTATGTGTACGCCAAGAAGGCAGCAACGTTGCTGCCTTCTTGGCCCGGTCAGCATTGTAAATGAGATTTTATCTCAATGCTTTTTTTATCTGGTTAAATAAAGGTTAAATAAAAAAATAAAAAATAAATTCCCCATCATTCTTCTCATTATCATTAAAAAGATATTAAAAAGGAACTGTACAACAGCTAACTTTTTTTTAAGTCTGTAAAATATGACTTATAGGCCTGGATATAGCACCACTTCATTCAAAATGCTATTTTAACACAAACACACATTTAACACACACTTTTAACAAATATTGTGCTTCAAGCTATTTAAATATTTTACAAGTCCATTTTGCAATTCCATGAATTGAACAGCCCTAGTTGAGGGTGTGGTCCTAAATTACATGGGCAGTCTGACTCATGATTACTAAGGTTACAGTGACATTTTATTTCTAATTATTTAACAACTTTTCCAAGTAAAACCCTCAAAATCTGATTTGACCCTTCAGGATTATTCAGACATCTTTCTTAAACTGCTACTTGTAACAGATCCCAACGCAGCAGAGTCACACAGATTCAATCACACACAAGTGAAATCAGCTGCTTAATGGTTTGGTCAACTGCAGCCTCAGCCAGAATCAACTTCAAAACGTGTTCTTTAAAGCATTCAGCCCAGCTAATGGGTGCATGCAAGTGAATGGGGATCACTGATGTAAACAACCTTCGTCATTACATTGGACAAAGGGATGTAGGCTTGACTTTGAAGGAGTGATGAGGGATGAGGGATGTGCAAACTGCAAGAATGTGATGAGATTGCTCATTGGAATGTCACTGTCACCCAGCTGTGTATTGTGTTTTCTCTCAGCAGCTATTGAGAGGCTCCAGACAACGTCTTTATGGCGTCTCTGAGAACGTAACAAACAAGGTTGGACAAATTATAGGATGGAACCTTGTAGTTTGAGTTAATGTAATAATTATTGACGTTTAAATAGGCCACAGTAGCCTATCACAGACTAAAGGAGGAGCACACACCTGCAGATAGTTGGGAATCAGCTGAAGTGAGTGGCTGCTCCACTGAGACACAACTTCACTGTGAGTATACTGACAATACCCCAACAAACCTTGATTTACTGTGAATTCATTTTATATTATTTTAATGTTAACTGTTGAAATATATTTCTTATTTTTAATGATTTTATTAATCATTTAAAATGGTAATAAGATATGTTGGCTTATTTTAAGCAAGAAAAAGCTTAAAATGTGGACAACATTTTGTACATAATCTGTTGTATTATTGTTTAGTAGTTTAGTTTGTTGATATATTGTTGCTTGGGTTGTGCTTCTGTATACATTGCTTTAGCCAAAAGCTTCTTTCAATTTAATACATTTAAATGTATGATGTGTTTTTTGAAGTAAAGTCTTATTCATTTGTATATTTTGTTTGGATTGTTGGACTTCTATAACCTGTATTTAAAGTCTGAAAATGTAACTGCTCATGAACAAAGAGGCAGATCAGGATAGACATGCTGATGACCCTTTGGAAATGGACTTTTACTGAAACCACTGGCTCCACCTCCAACATTAATGGCTCATCTGCTTTTCAAAAGGTTTCATTAACCTGTAGTGCACACCCTCTAATGTCCTATTGTCCCAACAGGACTTATATCCAGAGCTGACCACCTCCCATCCACAACTGTTCTCAGTGAGGCTGTGAAAACACCACAGTCTGTTCCTGACTCCTCTGATTCTCCAACAAACAAGATGCAGACCAGGCCTGAGAAGTGTGGATCTCTCTCCAGTCCAGCCAGCAGCTCTCAGCGAGGTCTGTTCAGGAAGAGCACCACCTACCTGGCCAAGATCGCTGTCATCCTGCAGGACGTTCCTGGCAAGATGCTCACCTTTACTCAGGTAAGAAAGGGTCAACACATTTGCAATGAATTTAAGTAACACTATTTAATTGTAAAGTATTTCATTTTACATTCTATTCTTTGTTTTTCTTATTCTACAAGTATATACTCCTGCATTTACTTTGCCACTTACACCATTCTCAGCAAGATTTAGCTTATTTTATTTTGTACATTGTAATATAGTTTACCTGCTCCATTTTATTCTGTTTTCTTGTTGCACTATATTTATTGTTTTTTAGATTTGTTTTGATCTCTTTTTATATATTAATGTTTCATTAATGGAGCCTGGGATTTAATATTTTCATTGCCCTATACACAGTAGCTACTGGACAATGAATCCTTTGAATGTGAAAAACATGTTTCGATTCTAAACTTAAACTCAATTTGATTGTTCTAGTTGATGGACAGACTGGCCCCATTAATCTCTGACGACAAAAGATCTGTTGAGAACAACATCAGAGTTTGTCTATCAACAAACAAATGTTTTGTCAAGGTAAGCTTTCATTTCAGATCTTTGCAAATTATCCTCCTTTTAGTATTTGATGTAACAATTAACCCATGTCTTGTATTTTTTTCAGATTCCAGTTGTCCCAGATTCTCTAGACAGTAAGAGGAACTACTGGAAACTGGACTCTGGTCAGATCACAGCAAAGATGGCGCGTCGTCACTTCAAAGGAATCCTGCAGCTCTTCCCAGAGTTGGCCTCCAAAGTGGAAACGGAGAACCTGAGCAGAGCATCGAGGAACTGCTCAGCTGTCCCCTCTCCTGAACCTGCAGCCTGCAGGGGGGTTCAGATCAGATGTGAGGTGAAGTTCAGCAGTCCTTTCTCTATTGAATCCCTCCTGAAGAGAGACAGTCCCTCTGCTCGGGCCTCCAGAGCTTCTCCTCTGTCCAGTGTGCCGCTCAAAGTGGATTATCAGCAGCGACGCTCCATACAAAAAGTTTGGAATAAGAAGAGCTTCAGCTGGGAATCTGAGGAGCCTCTCTTCCTTCAGGCTTCAGCTGGAAGTTCCCCCATCTGCTCAACAGGGGGCAGCACACACTGTGGACTCACTGCTAGCGGAGCTGCTAAACCCATCAGGATGCATGTGTGCACGGAGTCCTCATTCCCTGTGTACACAAGAGCCAGAGCGGCTCCTTATTTCTCCAGCCCTCACAGCAGCTACATCACTTACTCTGTACCCACTTTTACCCAGGATGCTCTCCGGTTATGAAAAAAAAAAGTCATACTCCTGAATTGCACTTTTTCTATGTTATTCGTTTTTGAGTGGACCATACATTTCAGAGAGACTTTTCTTTTAAAACCAGGCACACTTTCAAAACACACAAGGACTGGTAATGGCCTTGTGTGTGTCTCACTGTGTTTATTTTATTTTTATTTGTGGCTGTATTTTATTCATGACTCGTGGTTAAGCTCCTGCGGCCTTGCTGGATTACTGGACTGGGAAATGATAACTGGGACAATTTTACATAATATTTTTGGGTTTGAGGTCAGCATCTGGCCTCAAGAGGGCAGTATGTTATTTCAAAGTTTAGCTCGCTCGTGATCCACAAATGTCAACACACCCTTGTACAAAACTCTGAACAATTAAAGGTGTTTGTTTACTATTCTGGTACATAATTTTGTTTATTTATTCTGTATTTCGACTAAACTCACCTGAAAGGTATATAGGTGCTGAGTGTAAAGAGAGTAGGCCTACAACATATAAGGCACTCTCTGAATAACCAAACAACAGACCATACAAAAAAGTTGGGAAATGTGAACTTTACAACCCTGAGGCGGCAGTCACCCTTTAAGTCCTTGGCATTGCGTTGAGTTGACTGACCACTCTGGCAAGGTTAAGGTGAGCAAATATGGAAAGGATAACATCTGTTTGCGTTTCTATTTGCAGTACATCTGCACTGCAATGTACATTGTCTGAACTATAACCTACTTAGTCCGTTTAGACTTATTTTACAGGAACAAAATAGTTTTTGGCATGAGCATCAAATACTCAGTGGACTGTGTGAGGTGGAATCGCATTATTGGACCACAGCCGTAGAGGATCTAGGAAACAAAGGCCCAGAGTCAGGGATTAGCAAAATAAGACATTACATTAATTTCTCAAAGTGGCTCTTTTCACACTGTGCTGCCACACTTTTACATAATACAAGCAGTCTTTGTCCAGAGGAATGCCAAGCATAAAGGTCTCCATTAACATAGTGCTGTGTCAGATCAATTAAAAGTCATGATCTCAAGCAAGTTAGGTGTTTATTTATGATCCACTAACTCCACACAAAACATTTAAACTTTACAAACAAGCTTTGTAGAAAGACAGTACATATTGACCTAGTGATTATTTGAGATATATAACACTAGAAGACATTTCCTATTAGAATGGAAATGCAACAAGTGTAAACCCACATTCAGAGTCGGGTTGCCCAGCACAGGTCAACATGAAAGTTTGTCCAATTAATTCTTATGTCACGAGTAGAAAAGTGGATTTAAATAAGCATACACATTCCCAAAATAGTGCAAATTATTTTTCATGTTGAATCTTGTCACCACGGCTTATTAGTGGTCCAATTTTGAGATGACTGTCTCAGTGTTTTGGTAATGAAGCAAATACCTCAAAGGAAAGTCATCTGAGGTCAAGCTAGATGCTATACTTCCTGATCACTGTATCCCCCCTTCTAGCCCCTATAAAAGTCAGGAGTTTGTTATCGCTGGCAATAGCAGAGCATGTGAGTCCTGCAGTCGAACGCAAACAGAGAGGTCTGTCATAAAATGTAAAACTTGGCTGAACAGAGGGCAAGGAAGAGGAGTTGGGTGAGCTCAGCATTTGGCATCGTTTGCCCACGACATACTTTAACGTGGGATTACTGGTGGACGACCTAGATTGCGACGCAGCTCTTCTGCCATCCATCTTTTCCCCCTCCCTCCCTCCACTGACTGGTCAACACAGATTATACTCAGAGAGCAAAGCCTGGCAGTCAGATAGAAAGGCTGAGCATGTGACTGACTCAGTGACACATTGAGGGACGTGAGACAACACCTCTTTCCTTTTCTCACTCCTTCTCGTTTCTTTCTCCTTTATTTTGTTCCTCATGCTGCTGTCTAATTTACACAACATCTTTCTGCACAGATTTCATTAAGGCCGTGATGAAAAAGTCCGGAACCGAATACAGAACCTGCTTTGTTTTGAATGTTTACAAGCCCAAGAAGTGTTTAACATATTATGCCAGGAGACCAGACAGGATTGCAATACATTGCAAAATAGGAAACTGGAGATAGTCTACTGTAAAGGATTAATTTCTGACGCTGATTTGTGTTTACTGATTGAGTAAACTGGTTCAAGCTCTAATCCTTCTGTATGCTTAACTGTGCAGACGATCCTCACTGTATTTGCTGTATAGGTCAGTGTTGCTCTGGATGTCACAGATGTCCTGTCCTCCCACTATGTCAGTGTTTGTTTATTCGTCTTCTTACAAATCCTTGACCCAAAATGTTCTTAGTTAATTCTGATGTAAGTCCTCCTCCAAACCAAAATATGCTTGCCTCTACATGACCTATTGTGTGAGCGTTTATGTGAGCGTGTGAGTGTGTGTGTCCGGCTAAATTCTGGACACTTCTTATGCAGCATGTTTACAAGTAGGCCGGGAGACACCATGGGAACCTTCTGCACTGAGGACAAAACACAAAAATTAGCACTCAAACCTCCATTTCCTCCCATTTGACAGTGGAGCCTCGAGAGTAATACAACATTTATTATTTAGATTATTACTTAATACTGCAACCTTTTTACTATATAGCAAAACTACTACAATAATAAAACCACAATTTCAAATATTGCAATAATACCTCAGTAAGCAAAACACAACATACAGAAACTAAATTACAAGTTAAATCTCTGCAGTAACATTTTTAAAAGCATAGTTTCTAAAGTTCAGTTTATGCTGCATCAGCTATCAGTGTTATATTCAGTTGGGAAAAAAGTACACCGATAATTTACTTGAGTAAAAGTGTAACGTCTAAATATTCCCAATAACAAATACCTTTTTCTAAATTGACTTAAAGGAGGGGTAGGTAAGTTTGAGAAACCGGCTCGAGATACACTTTTTGTTATATTCCATGGAATGCTCTCAATATCCTGATAGCAATGAATATTCTAAGTGCTTTGAAAAAAAATCCATAAAAAAATGTCATCTGTGGAAGCCGTAATACTGTAAAAACTACGACATTTTAGCCGGGCCGGCTAAAATAATTGGTTGGCCGACCTGTCTGTTAGCCTTCCATCTCGTGCACACACACTCGTGCAGTCATTGCGCGTGCCATCATTGGGCGTGTTTCCCGTCTCCGGGCAGTTGTTGCTCAATCGCCAGCAGCAGCCATGGACAGTGGACACTTTCACCATGGCAGAGTTTGCTTCAACATCGTCTACCGGTCGCAAAAGAAAAACTGTAATGGAGCAAATTATGAAGAAAAAGAAAGTGGAAACTAGGAGAAGTCAAACCAGAGTCAATATCGGAGTTGCTTTTCAATGATGGCGACTACTTATGGAGCACATCGAGCTGATATGTAACGTTACCGCAGCCTGCTCTCGCCAGCTAGCCAGACGTAACATTTTTAATACATTTTCACAAAACAAACATGCTAGCTTCAAAAATATAAGCACTGACAATAACTTTGTTATACATTTGTTTTACATTCATTATCATGATCTTAGGTGTTGTTTTCTTACATCTGATTGTCTGATGTTTTCAAGTCTTCACTGAGGTCATGTGCGCGTTCATGTGTGTTGGAGGAGGTTTTCTGTAGGAAATCTGAAGGAAGGGGCGGATTCTTTTCGGTTGTGTACTTTAGAATTTTTGTGCACTCGAGCCGGTTTCTCAAACTTACCTACCCCTCCTTTAAGTAGCAAAAGTAAAAGTAGGCCTACTCATTATATAGAGTGATATAATATGATATTGTGAATGTGGAGTCAATTTGAGGTACTTTCTATATCATTGGGTGAATTGGTAGTAGGCTATACTGCATCAAATATAAGTTATATATATCAAGATTGAACCAGTGCAGGGAAAATAACAATAATATTCTAGTGAAGCTAAAATAAACGGTAGTAAAACATGGGAAAAAGGTGGGAAAAATACACATCACAAAAGTATAACAAAATGGTACTGGCTAATTGTATATTACCTGACCGGATTAGTTATTTACACATATATTAACTATATGGGCAAATTCATACACTAGCCCAGTGGTTCCCAAACTTTTTCAGTCGGGACCCCCTTGGGTATTGGAAATATTTTCGGGACCCCCCAACCCGGTTCCCATCTATATTGATCTTCTCAAAACGGGGCTGTTGTTTTGAGACTGCCACTCTCAGTTCATTCTCAATGTTCAGCTTTGATCTGTATTTCGTTTTGATGGCAGCAACAGCAGAAAAAGCCTATCTCACACAAGTAGGATGTTGCTAAAGGCAGCATTATGCCCACAGCTCTCTGACCAATGAGATATTTTCGAGCAGTGTTTGTTTACAATTGAATAATAATAATAATACATTTGATTTATATAGCACACTTTAAAAACAACGTCATCTCAAGGTGCTTCACAAAGCTAAAAGGAGAAAATAATAAAAAATACAAAAAAAATCTTCCCGCGACCCCCCTGCAGGGGTCGCGCCCCACAGTTTGAAAACCACTGCACTAGCCTATATTACTTGCCAGCGTTAAAAAAACAAATACATTATGTTTAGTGTACAACAATATTAGCCTACTGCACAAGTACAATGGCTGCCTACTGGAGTAGCTCAGGTATACCAGTGGTCCGCGGACCACACGTTGTGAAGCAGTATCATGTTAGTTGACTTTTCTTATACAGTAGATCATAAATCCTCATGTCATGGTACAGCTTGTACTCGTGTCGTAATGTTCTGAGTAAAACGAGGCGTGCTAAAGGTGTGGTACTCGGACGTAAGGAGATAAACAAGCCCCACGTCAACATCCGCTCACTACAACAAACAATGGGGGCAGTCACGTCGCGCTCGTCTTCCTCGTCCCCGGTATCGCGCCTCCCCCAGCAGCTGCTGTCCTCCTGAAACTACTGGATCATCATTACAGCCTGTTCATTCAGCTGCGGGCTGTGCTGCATTCAAGGACTATGGATCTGTTTTATAGCGGATTTTCAATTTGAAAATGCCATTGATCTGTGCATTCTATGCATAACTTTTACTTTTGATGTTTTAAGTAGCCAACAGAATGCATTACTGTTATGCGTTTTTTTATAGTGTGCTACTGTCACTTTTTCTTAAGTAAAACATCTTAATAATTCATCCAACACTGTGTTTTTTCTACCTCATTGAATTGTACATCTAATTACAGAAGTAGTATTTACAACAGCCCCTGAAGGCAGCATTACACACAATGAATAAGCCCTTGTGGTCATTACTTTGAACATGCTTTGAAAAGTAGGCCTACTGGTGAGTTGACCTATACCTTTCAGGTTTGCGTGCATTTACTTTTCAACACAATAATCAATCAATGATAGCATAATCTCTACAATAATACATTTGGACTTTTAAGTCTTTTGTACAATTTTACTGATTTATCATAATAAAGAGGCTTATCAGTTTAGAAAAACGTTGATGGACCATTTAAATATGCCAATAATGATTTACAATGTCATTCACTTTATAGTACGTTGTATAGCTTTGATAAAAAGTACAAAGAATTGTTTTACGAGACCTTTGATTTACAACAGTACTGAAGGATTAAGATGTCTACTTTTGAAGAATGTCATATTTGTTTATCTTCACTATAAAGTTGATAAGGAATAATAAGCCTGTCTGGGTCACACATTAACTCCTCACTAACTATTAACAACAACTCAGACATTAAAGTAGGTCATGCAATATCACAGTGCTCCAACCTTTCTACCAAAACAAATTGTGAATCATTGAAAATACACTACAATATTTTCTCCTTTTGGCAGAGCAGTGTGGTTTAGCCTGCACTAAGTTAATCAACTCTAAGTTTCCCTTGGCCGTGAATGAATCCGTAACTTTGAGGACACACGGCCAGTCAAAACATCCTTCACACACGCAGTCGTGCACAAATCCCCTTTAAAGCCTTCTATATCACTTAGATTCAATGATGACATTTCTTGACAGCCCTTAATAGTCTTATTTCCCCTTGTGGTTGCTCATCCACAACACACCACCATCCCTTTTATCTGTTCCTCAAACATCATCTTTAGTGTTGAGGTTGTAGATTGCAACCTACTGACTAATCCTCCCATTTGGTCATTACATGGTCCTTAAAGCCAGCACTCTTCCTGGGGACTGTTAAATCATGGATGTGCAAAAGTCAAACACCATGGATGGTGATCTGATCCCATATTTCAATGTCTGCTTATAGATCCACCTAAATCCTTCAAACACTTGGTTCATTACATGTGAGGCTGGAGAATGTGTCATGTTAAACAAATAAGACTAAACATTTAAAGTGCGTATTTATGGTGCTGTATTATTAAGAGTGGTAGCTAACAAGAACTTTCAGCCTTTCTAAATTGGGACCATATTCTTAGGGTGGAAGCAACAATCGGGTTATTCGAATATTGAGTTGGCCGGCTGGGTAATGTAGATGTAAGCAAAGCCAAAAGTGAGGTATTAGGACAGGATTTGGCTTCAAGCGCACACCAACTCAATGTTGGTTCCTTATTTTGTGGATATCGGCTGCCCAATTGTTCTGTTTTTGATTGAGTTTTATTTGATAATTCTTAAATTGTTAATCACTCTGAGATGTTTATGACCCTAAAAGTTGGATGGTGAGCCACACCTCCCATCATAAAGCATATACAGGTGTAATCAAACTATTATCAAACCATCGTCTATCTCAATACATCGCAGCTCTTTCAGTTCCTATCCCTGTGTGTTCTTACCTGTTTGCCCTCCAGCTCAGCTCTTGTCTCCTTAAAGGTGGTCTGAAACTCCCCAATAAAGTTGTGTTTTCCATTAGAGTCCCAATCCCAAACTGTGCACTGTAATACAC
>CALSBZ010046745.1:2897327-2918240 GCA_943591055.1 Gobionotothen gibberifrons
AAAAAAACTAATAAAGTAGTATTCAAATGGAATACAAAGAGGGAATAAATTAGAATACAATGAAAACATATTTTCAAGCCAGACTAAACAAAAGTACAGGAGCTGTAGAGTATCAATTGCATAAAGACGTGATTACAGTCACAGTCCATGCTGAGCTATGATCTTATTTACTGTAATACGCAGTGGCTCCTAAAAACCCTGCAATCTGTCGGGTGAAAGTCCACTGGTTTATCAAGTATTGGGACACTGCAACCCACATGTGCTGAGCTAATTCTATCACAGTTGGATGGCCTGCAAAGCTATCTTTGTTTCACAATGATTGCTGTACAGGAGCTGCAGGGTCGGACGCACAAACCCATTCACACAGAGGTCACAATTAAGTGTTTTTATAAATGGCCAGATATGTAGACTATTTGATCTGACATTTTCCATCAATAGATTACAATGGTCTGCATTTTGCTTAGTGAATGACTGGGACATTTGCATGGTGGTTATATTTTTCCCCTCAAATGTGCCTATTGTCCGATGTGTTCCTATCCTGGGCCTCACATTACAAGCCCACAGAGCCGCTATTGTATCTTGACAAGGACCTTTCACACACTCATTTCCAATACTAGCACTTATTGACAGATCCACAGTGTAATAGTCAGCCTCTTGCAGGTGTTACACATGTTAAGTAAGTGAAACAAATGGATCTGGAGTCACAAATATCATGCTTATGCTGAGGCTTGCTAAATACACACGTACACCTCACCACTCAGATTACATGCACTGTTAAATGGTGTCTCAACACAGGTATGATTTCAGATTAGATATCTATTTGAAGTCACTTACTGAGGGAACTGTTTCAGATAACATATGCTTTCCCGGCTCACAGTAACATCTGTATAGCAGCTGCCTATGGTGTGGTATTAATTATGACTTCTGTAGGATGAGCTAACTCTTATAGACCAAAGCAGTGTGTTGTCAAAGAAATGTGGTTTGATCCAAGGAGAGGGAAGGGCTTCCCTTTGTACAGACTTATCTCCACTTGGCCTTTTATCAAGGTTGCAGGCCTGGCTGCATTCCTAACCCCTCAGACTCATACAGCAAACAATGGCTCAACCCATCCTCACAAATATCAGCTGTTTTTAACGTGGGAGTGTAAAATTAACCACCGTGTTTTCTGGTAATCAGTAAGAGTGTGATGAATTCTAATTTACAGTAGTACAGTGATTTGGAAAAAAGACAAACATTATGGCCAACCTTCCTGTCCACACCCTTTCAGCTCATTGTGGAAAGGAGACCAGAATAATACCTAACCCAGAAATGAAACTATCAAATGTGTCCCATTAGAAAGGTAAACAACAGCAAACATCAGCATGAGAATATTGACAATTACACATCTCACATTACATTTTGTCAGCAATCATTTTTAAAAACAGCGACCAAACTCCATTGGAAACATTGCAAAAAGGGGGTGCTTAAAGGAACATAACAGGGATCAAAACAGTCTTATACGTTGCTGCAGTTTGGTAACATTGTGAGAGTTTAAATCATATGGAATCGACTGTTTTCGAGTATTTTACCCATGAGTCAGTGTCATCAGCTTCCTCATCGTGCAACCACTGGAAAGAGCCACGCACGCTGCAATACCAGTCCCTCTGCTGCTGCCCAATGGAGAGAGCAGAGGGGAAAGTGGGCTGGGCTGCACCCCCCCAAGGCTTTATAAAATTCCCTCATACATCCGCCTTGGTCTGCACGTTATAAACAAAGCAACGCTTCTGTAGCTGCAACACTTTTAAACACGCAGTTTAAAAAGACAACAGAAAGTTGTTCGTGGACTTTTTACATCTCAGGAGTGATCATCCCCGGACAATCAGAAGTTTAATCCGCAGGTAGGTTTCGGCACAAAACCATATTTACTGTTTTTTTCAATAGTTTATAAAGAACTGGGAGCTTACTTCCCGTTGTTTGTGAGTTTCGCAGCATGTCTGAGCACGTTGCAATTCCTGTTTGGCAGTACCTTCTTACGTCTTTTTTTTCAAATGTGACATTTTATTTGAGCTGAAGTAGCCTAATATAACATGTTTACGCACATATCAAAACGATTTCCACCTAAATCAGGATGTTTTTTCTGCATCTTAATGAAATGCAAAACACAAGATTTCACGTGAGATACAGTATAGTTTTTTGGCAGTACTTTTTTTTTTAATTGTTATATTTCTTACAATTTTTACAGATTGAATGTAAAGTAGAAAACAGCTGTTTGTATCATGTGGGCGGTTACAGGAACTTGATCATATCAACATGCTTTTCACGTTGCTTTTCATGTTTAAAGATCCCAAACACACAAGTCAAGCCGTAAAATCTTATGGCATATATTATGAAAGACCCTATTGCGTAACAAATCCACTCCTTTCTAGCCTTGATAGAAGGAAATAAACAAAGACATGCATGGGTGTTGGCAGGAGGAGTGTAGTGTTGGCAGCTGGCTGAGTAAAAAAAAGAAAAAACATGGTAGTTTAAGAAATAGTTCCAAAAATATAAAGCTCATCCTCCATTGTTACCAATGGGTGCTAGTGGAGCCTCGCAGCGGCTATACCACACTAATTGCTCCGCATAAACGCATAGGTGCGCCGCATTTGCGGCTCAGTTGCGGCTCCTCCCGCGAGGGGAGGCCCCCTCCGCAAGGTGAGGCCCCACGCAGTCTGCATGATCGGCCTGTAGGGAGGGACGGCCCCGCCCCCCCCCCCCCCACCAGGACCCCCACCCACCAATCAGTACCAATGGAGACATCCACATTTTGATATATTTTACAATCTGAAAATGTAGGTCTGTGACAGCTTAGTCCGACAGGCCTGCTGCCGCCCTGCTGATATTTCAGAACCAGGGATTTTACAGATTAAGCGAGTTCCCAAAGATTAGGGAAGCAATCATTGTTTCTGCAGATGGAAGCCACGGCCTTGTGGATTTAAAACTATATGAAGGCCATGGAGAAAGGATGGCCTGGCCTTGATTCTGGCTCCGTAATTTTGAGACTCGCTGTCCAAATCTAATCAGTAGCCTACATATGTGTCTCTCCCCCAGAGAGCGGAGGACCAGTTTGAGCTCATGCTGTTTTGTAACTTGGATGTTTCTGGCAAAACAAGCTCTAGTTTGTTATAGAGGTCTGCATCAGTGTTGTTGTTTTTCTCTAAGGCTCTGGCCAAGTTATCTCCCTGTCAAAAGTAAACATTAGATTTTTTAAAAGGTCTACTTTTCAGAAATTAACAAATATTACCTAATCATGAGAGAGAGTTATGGTTATGGTCAAAGCTTGAAAGCGTATTGATTATCAATGCCTGAGAGCAGCTAATCATGTGAGAGAGTTTATTGTCACAGGACTTTCAGTCAAAACAATATCTTTAATTCCAGAAGCCATTATTTCCCCCAGAAATATTCAAAAAGTCTGTATTATTGTGTTATGCGGTTGATTTTGTGCTATTCATTTCTGATACTCCAGAGCCTATATCCTCCCACTGTTTCCTGTTCATGGTTGCATAACACAGTCTCACTTCTGCCAGGCTGAAGCTGTTATAGTGAATAGTTTGTTTTCTTCCTCACAGCGGAAAAAACCCACAAGAATTTCAATAGGGAATATGCATGTAGGAACCGGTTTGTCTTGGTTAAAGATAAGGTGTAGCCTTATGTTGTCAATCACTCTCAGCTGGCTTTGGTGTGAAGCCAGTTTAAAGAGAGAGCCCCCTGCTGCAGCCGCATACAATCCCTGTGAGAAAAAGATGCACTGCAAAAACCTTCACATAGTTTTTTAGCAACTGGGAATCCTTGCTGATAATCTGAGACATGGCATACACATTTTTATCATTTGTATGTATGTTCATATAGCAGTTGACTTGATTTAACTACACATCTATGAGATTATTTTGAAACTCCTTAATGTAAATCTCAAATCTCATTGCTTGGGATTAAGATACAGTGGGGTTATACAAAAAAAAACCTCCCTCCCTCCCGCCCTTTCTAACTCCAGCCAGGTGAAACATTAGCTCAGCAAGGTGAACAGTTGGGGGCCCACAGCTGGTGTAAACAGCAGGTGACCTAGTTGTCCCTGCTAACGGGTGGTGTCGGTGGCCAAATAAAGATGAGGTCAGCACTCTGTTTTCGTTGTTAATAAGCTCTTTAGTCTGCCTTACATAGAAGTGTTTGCAAATAGACTCTAAAATAGGCTTAGAGGATTCCCCCATGTTGATGCTGCTTTCCCATCTGCATTTTCTAATGTGAAATGAAGTTGTTTAATTTCACTTCAGTCATGAACGTGACTGATCTCACGTGGCTGTGGAATCTCAGTGGGAGCTGATCTCGTGTCCTCTTCAACAAAGCTCCTGCAGTGTGATAGCGGCCATGTTTTTCAAGGCCTCTGCAGAAAAATGAACCTGTTGTTTGATACTCCTCTTTCTCAGAGCTTTTGTGAGATCCGGCTGGCTCCGGTCTCTGTTCTCCCAGTCAGAGGAGAATGTGTGTGTGTGTTTGTCCAGGGTGTGTTCTGCCAGACATCTCTACATCGACCATGTAACTTCGACGGTCACACTGCAGTCCTGTAGGTCAATGTTGATTTGTTATCTGATGTGGCGGAATGGAAAACAAATCAAGAGAAACTGTATGAATATGTAACCAAAAAACAGTCAGTCGTTAACAATTAAACAAAATCCTTACTAGAGGATTGGTTAACTCAAACAGTTCAGCAATAATCTACCAGACACATTCCAAAAAGGGAGCCAAAAGTGCTGATCACCACATCTTGTACTAGGAAAACACTGCTCACTAACTGCTAACTGGCATAATGGCACATGCTGCAAATCTCCTCAATCATTTATCTCCAGGCCATATCACCTGGGAGGAGCGTTACCTGAAGGGACACCATCACAGTGTGAGAAAAAGACACGCAGCAAAGCGCATACCACGAAGACAAACGGAGAACGAAACAAATAGAATGTGTCTGGAAAGGGCAAACATGGCAACCAAGCAGAAACCAAGAGAAACAGAAAAAAAAGTGACAGAATACAAAGAGCCAGAACGCCAGGAGAGGGATGAAAAGAGGCCAGGATGTATTGATGGAAACCCGGGTGTCTGTTATTTCCTGTGTGTGTGGGTCAGTGAAGGCCTTCAGCCGGGGGAGAGAGAGGAGGGCCGGTGCCCTGGACAAAGAGCCCTTTAACCGGCCGTTTGATTTGCATGCAGAGCTGCAGCCTGTTTGCTCCCCTCCAACACAGCATCATGACCCACAGCACAACCCCTCTGTACTTTCTTATGTTATTAAATGTGCATTTAACCGTCTCTTTCTGTTGGTCTACTCCAATCTTCTTTCTCTTTTGAAATATGCTTCCAATCTTGAAAATACTTGTTAGGAAGGGACTGCTTTAGTTTCAGTTCTGTGAGTCGTCTGTCTTTTAAAAAGATTGTGATCGAAGATTAAAGCCACAGTGAGAGTTATTCAGAAATCTGATTGATTTGAACCCATTACTATATCATACTTCCCCTTGTCTGTGTGATACCAGTCTGCTTGTATCTTGTCTGCAAGGTAGTATTGCGTGTCTGGATAACTGTTTTGGGCAGTTCTAAGGTGTGGCCCGTTATTTGGTCAGCATGTTAGCGAAGATCACAGCGCCAGTCTCTGCATGTCTCTGTGACTGTACACCTTTTGTGGGTGTGAGTGTACGTGCATGTGATATGGTCTTTAGTAGCCTTTTGTTATGAGCTTTGTTAAATACAAAACACACACCCACCCCAAAGTTCAAGCAATCTGTCATTTGATTGTGTGCAAGTTAGACCAAGCCTTTTTCCCACACACTATCCTGTATAACCTGAAGCGTTTTCAATTTGGAAAAGCTCAGACAGAAGTTGAACCAGTCCCTCACTAACTGCTCTTATCTCTCTGACGCCTATAGGCTCTGCAGCTCATTGAAATGGATGACATCCAGGTTGCTGAGTCCAAAGCTCTGCTGGTCGACAAGGAACTGCCGGTATGTATTCTGAACGGAGCCAAGAAGTGCAGAAGTTCATTAGGAAATAGAAATAAAGTCCATTGTCTTACACATTTATAATTGTGGACCTGGACAGACTGCAACATAATATTAAATATCACACTAACACATTAACATTTAAAGATAAAAACTAAGATATTGCTATCACATGCTGATGTTTTTGCTTCAAATAAGCCAACCATTGTCCAGTTCTGTAGGCAATTTGCTAACCTTTGTTCATAATGTTGAAATTATACATGGTGCCTCATAAGACAGAGGTCATATAGATGTGAAATCAGTGACAGGATGGCGCCCTCAGGATATTCGATTATAGCATGTTGCAATGTAATCACATTAGTTTTGTATTTTCATTACTCTGTTCTTTCCTTGCAGGGCCTGAGAGAGGCTGTGCAGCATCTCGTTATCAAGGTATGTTTGCAGACATAAGAAATAAGATCCAGTATTTATTCTTCCCACCGGTTGTTAACCCAGCTTTATTATTTAAAGCCTGTGTGGAAAGGGGATTCAAATTACTGGTTGTATGTACAGATGTTTTTATACTATATCTTATAGATTTAGCTAGTTTGGTACCATCTAGTGGTGGATAAAATAAATACTCTGCCACACATCAACAGTTTTTGCCGTTGCTCATCCATCATGGTGCTGACCTTTCATCCGCTGTTTGAAGTGCATATTCTTTCACTTTCAAGGGTTAACTTGCCCTTAAAGCTTTCTGACTGACTTTGGTGTCACACTGACAGTAGGCTGACCTAAGTATACAGATGAAGCGTTGGTAATGGTTTAAAACTGTCTGGTTTTGGATTATTTGATGGTGTTGATATTGTGGTATTGCCGCTGACCTCCATAGTAAATGCACGTACACGATCACATGATCTGTGCAGGATTATCTCGTCTATGTATAGAGGCTAGGCGAAGTTGTTGATGTTTACATGTAGTTTACGCCACCTAGGGCAGATCCCATGCAGTCAAAACTGGTTTGAAAATCACTAAGTAGGTCATACGTGCAGTGCTTGAACTACAGGTCTGGTCTTCATAGGGACAATTTTATTTTGGATTCATTTCGCACACAAACAGTTGGATATCCAAATTAGACATTTTTAAATATTATGTAAAAGCATTTTTCTTCTATACCAACACTGACAAATTGACCAGTATATTTTCATGACAACAATATGTTTCAGACAGGAAGATTCAATCAATAATGTATATCTAATTTTAGAAAATCATTTTAAAAATACACACAAAAGTATAAACAGCATTCAAAGTTGGAGTTTTTTGTATTGAGATGCATGCTATTGTGCTTCCGGTTATATAATGTCAGTCACTGGCTGTTTATGGGGTATTTAAAAGTCTCTGTTTAGTCTCTTAGCCGCTGTCTTGAGTACCCCTCCCTCATTTGCTCAGCATGTTTTTCCCTCTCATCACACACCCATCACGTCAACACTGTAGTCAATGCCCCTCTGTCTGACATTGGTTGATCCAATTTAGGGATCTCCATCTAGACTTAGCTTGTTTTGAACAGCCTGCAAGGCACCATGGGAGGCAGGGAGCTTAGGCCAACAGTGGGGTATAAAACACCGCTCTAAGAGGAGGGCTAAACAACTTTACAGGCTTACTAACATTTGGAGCTATAGCTCGCGGAGCCACTGCGACTACACCTTTTTCAGTATCAAGCAGCGTTAACATCCTCTCCTGTAAACATGGTTTTGGATGATTCGGATGTGGAAATGATTCTTTCTGAGATTGATGTCAGCGTAAGTAGACGAAAGACTTTATTGAAACATTTGCAGTTTCCAGTAACATGTGGGATTATACTCCGTGCTGGAATTGTGAAACAGGGGGCCGCAATGAAAGAGAATAGTTTTTATTATTGCAGCTTATTATTATTATTATTATTTGTTGCAGTTTGTTTGGAGAGTAGTTTTAATAATTAAAAGAAAAAGCATTACATTTTAATGGCATTAAGATTATACAATTTAAGAAGGCAACAATGAAACATTTAGTAATTGTAAATATGTGGAAAATTGAATTGTTTTGTGCAATTTGCATTTAACATGCAATTTAATTACAAGGATAACCATGGTACAGGTTTTTAGGTTTGCACTCATAATTGTTGGATATTGTGTTGTGGTGCCAAATACTTTGAATTTTTTTATTTTAAATCCAAATTCCTTGATATGTTTACTTGGAATGTTGTTAAAAGTGTTTCATTCACACATTTGATGCTAACTTTGGTTATTTATTTTGCATCCATAGGAGCACGATGTGGAGACTCCTTATGGAAGAGTCCACTGTACGATGAAGGGCGTTCCCAAGGGTGAAAGACCAGTGATCCTCACCTTCCATGACATTGGACTGAATCGTAAGCCTGGCTTCTTATTCAGCTAGATCTACGTGAAACATATGTTGTTGTGCCTAAAGCCTCTGGGGTGTTTTGCATTACCAAACGGGGACCAGATTATGTTTAGCAACCTGACTCTATATTCTTAGTTTAATTATTTTAATTATTTTCACTGTTTTTGTCTTTTTGCTGCACACTCTTATTATATTTGTATAAACATTTCAATTTTATTTTCATTATTTAAAAAAAAAAGTATTTTATTTACCTAATTTCCACGGTGTTAAAAAACGTTTTCATTACAGTATCTAAACTCTTCCAAACTAACTGACATATTATTGTGATAGTGTCAAATATTGTTTATGATAAGGCTCTTGCATGTTATACACATATGAACAAGTCTTACACTTATTCTCATGTTACTTGAGGTGATTCCTGGTTCCAAGTATCAACTCCACCTCAACCTCCACCTCCTTTTCCTTGTACTGTTTCCCAGACAAAACCTGCTGGGACACTCTCTACAACCACGAAGACATGGCAGAGATCACGCAGCACTTCGCTGTGTGTCACGTGGACGCCCCCGGGCAGCATGAGGGAGCTAACACCTTTTCCACTGGGTGAGCCAGGGACACAGTCACAAAAACACACAAACACTTTATGTATGTCAAGTAGTGTGACCTCTGACTCTCCAGCTAGGTAGATCACTGCGAACGTGCTTAAGACGACCTAATTTGTGGAGTGTGACAGGTGTTTGTCTCGTTCAGCCTAATCTCTGCTTTACTGATGGGACTTTGCTTCATGTTAAGAACACCAGTGATTAGATAAAGGCTGTTAATAATTTCTTAACTATTACTTTTTAAATGTTGTTTTCCAGATATGAGTACCCATCCATGGACCAGGTCGCTGAGACCCTCCCACTGGTGTTGAAGCACTTTGGGTAAGTTAAGCTCCAGTTTTCACACTGATTCTTTACCCTCATATTTAAGAGTTTTTCTAACCTGTTGTCCTAACAGTTCCCTGTTATGTTTGACGGCAGGCTGAAGAGTGTTGTTGGAATGGGCGTTGGAGCGGGGGCCTACATTCTGACCAGATTTGCTGTAAGTCCCCCCCTTTCCCTCTCAGTTAGGTTTAATCATTATTAAATTAATCATTTCAGGATTAACAGAGCCAGTTAATGTTTTTCTACTACTGATTTTGGCACCGTAACACTGCCTATTGCTCGAGCCTGTTGAACCATAAAAGCCTCAAGAATGTTCCAGATCAGTTCAACACCAACACGGTGCTCAGTAGGAAGTCTCACTCTGTTGACACAAAGCTGACTAAGATACAACTTTTAACTCCTTGCTGCAGCCTCCTCTACCTAAATCCAATGTCCATCACTTTTACTTTTTTAAAGCATTGACTTATTTAAACATTTGAATTGAACAGACATTCACTTTAAAATCATGGAGTAAGATCTGATGCAACCATGCTGTTTTCAGTCTGCATCAAACTGCATATCATTGGATTTTGGCCTGACAAACTTTTTTAAAGACCCCACCTTGGCCCTTTTTTTGTACTGTTTTTTGTCATTTAACAGACATATATATATATATATATATATATAATATATAAATCTAACATAAAACACTCCAATAACACAGAAATAACACATAGTAATCCAAACCATGCCCTGAAGAGGGTAAGGTAAGGTAAAGCACGTTGATTTATATAGCACATTTTCAGACACATAGGCAATTCAAAGTGCATCATCATTAACACTTAATAAGAAGACAACAGGGTAACACATATTACGATTTTTTTAAATACCACAAAACATTGGCAGCCTGATCCCAGAGCCCCCAGTTTTGCTTTACCTATGTATTAAGCTCAATGCAGCATTGTGGTTATTAATCATTACTGTTACTTTGTATTATAGCTGGACTACCCAAACATGGTAGAGGGGCTGATGCTCATCAACATCAACCCAAGTGCTGAGGGATGGATGGACTGGGCAGCACACAAGGTAACAGACATGAAGAACCGTTTAAATAACTATCTGAATCAACTCCAGAGGCTAACTTGAAACCCTTACACAGTGCGTTAGCTAAATAGTTTTTATGTCTAAACTCAGATCACTGGATGGACCCATGCCACGCCTGACGCGATCATCGGACACCTCTTTGGAAAGGTACAGATTTAAGTTATCTTTCTGTTGCGAGGTATATTTTTACTAACCAGCTTTTTCTAGGTTTGCAGTCCTCAGTGAGTCTAACAGATTTTGTGTGTTTTGTTTTTACCTCAGGAGGAGATCCACAACAACCACGACTTGATCGGAACGTACCGCCACCACATCATGCACGACATGAACCAGTTCAACCTGCATCTCTTTGTCAAGTCCTACGAAAGGTATAGAAAAACACAAAAAGTCAGCTTAACCTACTAAAGTTCATCCTTAGATTCAACATGTTCTATAACCTATGTCTGTCTCTGCAGCCGGAGGGATCTGGAAATTGAGAGGCCGATGCCTGGAATCAAAGTCATAACCCTCAAGTAAGTTATCAAGCATCAATCCGCAATATCACCTGCTGCTTACATTTAAAACGTAATATTTCCCCAATGCTTATTTGTAATTGCGTGTTTCTTCCTTATCCAGGTGCCACTCACTGCTGGTTGTTGGCGACAGCTCTCCTGCCGTGGAAGCTGTGGTGAGTTGAGCAATCTTTTGTGGTTTTAATCTGTTAAAGGTTTGAGATTGGTAATTAATATTTTATTTCACATTGTTTTTGCATAGCAATGTATTCATTAAACGTACACATGTGATCCATAATAACATAAGATGCATATGTGAACTTACCCTCTTTTATTTGTGCCTTTTTTAGGTTGAGTGCAATACCAAGCTGGACCCAACAAAGACCACCCTGCTGAAGGTAAACAGGGCTGTTAATCTCCCTCCACCTCCCCTCCCTCAGCTTCATTCAGGTCTTAATAGCCTTGATGGAAATGCCTCGGCTGATAAGATTCCATGGGCTCAGCATTTATCTGGTGACATATTAACCAGGGGTAGGAAAGCTGAAGAGGGGACGTGCATTTGCATGTCGCCTCCGACGATGCAATCTGCTGCAGCTGACCTACTTGTGTTGGCCCATGGCAACCTTTTAATGATCTACAATCGAAACCAAATGGCTGTTGGAGCTAAAATGGGCGGTTAACTGTGTAGGGTCTATAGGGTAGCAGGGAAAAAGTGTGTTGAACAGGGGACTGTTGAGTGTAATGAGGGTTAATGGTGTGTGTCTGTCCACTGCTGTGGGAATGTACGAGCGCCAACATGCTAAATGCTAATGGCTTCTTTTGTGTTTTCCCTTCAGATGTCTGACTGCGGAGGCATGCCCCAGATTGACCAGGTGTGTTTTTGTGTAACAGAGAAAAGCTTTGTGAAACATGTTAATGTTGCTGAGCACAGGGTCGGATAATGGAGTGACGGGTGGATGACATAAGGAGGATGCACTTAAGAGCATTAGCAAGTGGCAGATATGAAGCACAGGTTGTAATCCTGTGTAGCACCTGCTCACCGCAGCTGCCATATCTCCGAGCCTGAGCAGTAAGCTGCTGGATGAGAGATTGAGGGTGTCAATGTTATGAAAACAAGTGTGGTAATTAATGACAAGAGGACTAATTATCTCCCTACTTGTGCTTTTTCTCTCTGCAGCCTGCCAAACTGACAGAGGCTTTCAAGTACTTCATTCAGGGCATGGGATACAGTAAGTAATCAAGACATCACTCACTCACAATGACCCATATATACTGGGGTGTTACTTCAACTTAGTCTTGGATAGATAAAGAAGTATAAGTAAGAATTGTGCATTTAAAACTAAAGAGTTAAAGAAAAACATGTGGCTTTATCACTATAATTCACTTAAAATATGGACCTATAAATGACCACTATCCCCTGATTGGATATTCATTTAATTTCAGATACACATTTAAAGAGCATCTCAAATTTGGAATTAGTCGAAATTAAACTATTTCTAGCTTTTTTATATGCGGTTTGGTAGTTCATTTACTGTTTAACTATATATTGTATTTTGTACGCTAATTATAGGCCTTTAAAATCTTAACATGCACAGTAACAAGTAACTATAGCATTCAACTGTATGTAGTGGAGTTAAATGAACCACATTTTCCTTTCAAACCATGAAATGAATATAAAACTAAAGTAGAACTCCCTCAAAAATGTTCTTGACTGTGCAGTTTGTTAATCTCCCACCTCCTCTTTCCTCAGTGCCCGCTGCCAGCATGACCCGCCTGGTCCGCTCCCGCACCGCCTCCGGCTCCAGCGTCACCTCCTTCGAGGGAAACCGCTCCCGCTCCCACACCCATGAGGGGAATCGCTCCCGCTCCCACACCAACGAGGGAAACCGCGGCCACAGCCACCTGGCCAACAGCAACGTGGACCAAGCTGTGCCCAAGTCCACCGAAGTGTCCTGCTAAGTGAACCCGTCGCTCTTCAGGCACCGAGACCTCTCAAGGTCCCTTCGGTTTGTGCTGCGCTGCCTCTAACTGACACACACACATTCCTACGCACTTACACACCCGTGGAGAGGGCAGTAAGATAGCATGTGTTTTCGTAAAAAAAGCACAATGGACACTCACCTGCCGATTGTTCAGTGCAGGTGAGATGCCCCAATTTTAAAATAGAATGTCTTTTAAGTGAGAGCTCAGGGTCAACAGTAAGTTTGTTCTCAAACTCTGAGGGACTCAATTATTTTTTAAACAGAAATACTTCTGGTCTCCTTGGTCAGATGAGTTTAAAGTTGGGGGCAGCGCAGCATTTTGGGACACCGAAGCAGAGAATGTGGAAGAAAGCTGTGGCTACTAACTAGTACACCAGCTTGTACATTTATCCCTCATAACCCCGCATATATAAAAAATGTTTTAATTCCATTTTCTGCATTCCTGTATCCCGTTTTTATCCATTACTACCATCTTGACACAGCTTTCTCAAATATACCTGACTGTAAATGACTGTTTTCTGTTCTCACTGTAATTGTTTTGACCATTTATTCTTATTTTTCTATGTCTGAAGAGTTGTTGTTTGTACGTAGGAGCAGATTTGTAGAAGTCGAGAGAGAATTGAAGGCACAATACAAATGGCTGTTTGCCTCACACATTTCTATGTCATTTTGAAAAAGAACGGACAGACTTCTAGTACAGCTAATTATATTGTGTCATGCCAGTATCCATTATCCTTGAGTTATTTTAACATCTGTTCATTGGTGAAATATTTTTAGGAATCAAACTATCATTTGTATTACATTCCAATGAGGCTGTATGCTTTGTCATGAATCAAAACACTCAAACAGAAAATTCAAACTGTTTTACATCGTATGCTTTATTAATGGATCATGGCTTAAGACAACAAGGTTATTTTTTAGTTTTTTATGATGATTTCTATGCAATCAAGCACAATGGAACAAAGATGTGCCATGGATTTGTTCTTTTTTTAGACGTGATGCTCCTATGTGGTTGTGGATTTTTGGGTGAGTGAAGTGATAGGTCCACATGTTAACATGAGGATAACCATAGATCTTACCTGACACCTTCTACTCCTGTATTTTACTTTCACTACAGCTACATTTTTGCTTTGTAGAACACAAACACAGCTTTGTAAAGATGCAATGCACAACTGTCTAATGCTGTAGAGAAGCATTAAAATGACATAACAGTTTGTATTTATTAAAAAAATGACAATAAAAAACTTGTAACTGAACTTCCCTGATCTTTTCATTGTTGCATTGGCTTTATCTTTGGCATATCAGTCCATATCTGTCTTTTAAACAAGTATTATATCGTACATTTCTTGAAATATAAAAGAAAATATATACAGCTACGCCTTATTATCGTGAGTTTTAAGACAGACAATGTGTACTGCTCGTGGAAGCATCTCAAGAACATAGCATATGTTATGGCATATGTAAAAAGCAACATAAATAAATTAAGCATTCAATATTTCACACATCCACTGTCTGAATGTTTTCATTTGCAAAGCACTTCTTCAAATATTCTTCTAAAGCCCCTTATGCTTTATGAATCCAATCTGGAGACAGGTATATATATTTCATATTTACAGATGTTTCCAATAGGAAAAAAGAAAAACCATAAGAAAATCCCTTGCACATAATCCATCCGAATACAAAAACACTGCATAAGAAAAAGAAGCCAGAAAAATTGAGAGCGGCAGGGAGCGCTGTTAGTTCATGACTTCTGGCTGACCGTAGTAACTCTCCAGCTCGGCGAAGATGTCGTTGGGGTTTTTGCAGCTGAGGTTGCAGAAGCAGGCCTGAATCCACAGCATCTTCCAGGTGAATCCCGTCCCGTTAGGACACACGAACTCCACCTCGATGGTTTTGGACTTGTAGGGGATGCAGCAGCGCACGTCTGTGCACACGCCGCAGTATTTGGGTCTGTACAGCTTCCTGCTGGTGCAGCCGGAGATCGTGAGGTTGGAGGGCAGCTCTTCCCTGTAGATGTTCAGACATTTCTTCCCCGGCTGATGGAGGAAAGGAGTAGAAAGATATTGTTTACAACCAGTTTTTCTCTTTTGCGAATCATCATTTTGACGGCTTAATATATGAAGCAGAATTGATACCTTGATGTGTTTGGTGATGTCGACCGCACAGGGCCGCAGGTTGCAAAGGCGAGACTCTTTGACCAGCTCACACTGCTCGTTGGCGTTAGAGACCCTCAGGGACAGGCCGCGGTCGCACGACTTAGAGCAGGGGCTCCATGAGGTAGTCTGGGTAATGCAGTTCTTGTGCCAGCTCCTGGTCTCAGCTGGGGCAGCTGCATCAGCAACGAAAAGTGAGAACAATTGATTAATTATTTAAAAAACTGCTACAGTAAACATTTGCTACACATTTAAATGTATGTTTTCTATTTGAATAATGTTAAGCTTGTATTATTTTACAAAGAGAAGCACATGGATATTACACAGTCTCTGTTTTAATCTAAACAGTTACATTTGTGTTTCTCTTGTAATCTGGATCTGATTTGTATCCTTATGCAGCACAAAGAGATCTTGTTCACATTGATCCCTCCTCAGCACTGCTGCAATAAATCCCTGGAAACTGGACATGACAGAAACAGTGTGAGGGCTTCCACAGGAAAGGTTTGGTTTGTCCCTGCACACACCGTGCACACACACAAACCTTGTGATCCTCCTGGACTCACATAACTACAGATGTTTGTACTACCAATTCAAACACAGCTGCTCCTACTTTCCAAATCCAATTGTATCCATCTGCTATTGGAAAACTGTATAAATGATTTCTTCTACAAATATGTTCTTGTAAATTAGCAATAATCCTTTAACAGAATTATCCAAACAGACACTATATGACATCAATAAGAGGCTATGCGTTGTTTATTAAAATATTTTTGCATTCCCGAGCCACCTCCAACCTTTTCTATAACATTATCCTCAAGATCAAATCCTTTTCCCCCCTAGTTTTTCCCTAGCATTACCTCGTTTTTGTGATCTCTCTGGGCATTCCAATTAATCTACTCGACTTGAGAAGGAAATTCAGTTACGAGGAAAA
Source organism: Gobionotothen gibberifrons (assembly GCA_943591055.1). Classification (NCBI taxonomy): domain Eukaryota; kingdom Metazoa; phylum Chordata; class Actinopteri; order Perciformes; family Nototheniidae; genus Gobionotothen; species Gobionotothen gibberifrons. Next base: position 2,913,263 of record CALSBZ010046745.1, read on the forward strand.
GGTTTGCAAGTTAAAGTCTATCTTCATAAAGCAATAGAATACATTTCCTACCCTCTATTGCGTGTCGCAGCGCCGTCTTGCGTCCTCTTTTGGGTTCATCACAAATCCACCGCTCACAGCATTCCCCCCGAACTTTAACCCGCCGTGGGGTTTGGCACCAGACCCTCGGAGGCTGGGACTCCATGCACAGCCCCACACAGCCGATGGCCCCGTTCACACACACACACTGGTATTTACAGCTGGGCCTGAAGCTCTGCCCGTTACGGTAGATCACACCATCATGCTCACAGCCTGTTCCCACCATATCTGGCAGGGAATAAAGACAAGCAGTCACATATTATAGGCATGCAAACAAACTGCAAAACAAAACTAAGCTAATGTCATTGTATTTCAAATACACATAATAAGGAATAAACATATGGCAAAAATGTTTGACAACGTAGAATAAATTACTTTGTGTTGCAGGCTGATATCAACCGATTGCCTTGTTGTGACTGACGCTGGGAATGATCTATTCTGCTTCATTTTGCAAGCTACTTATCGTACAGAAAAAAATTGTAAAATATGAAACACATGTCGTTTCTAAAAAAGATTAAGGCATATTTTTGGCTAAGGATAGAGGCAAGTCTCTGGCAGTTGACATTTGACAAGGATATTATTAAAAGTAAACGTTTTTTTTATGTATGTCCATGAGTTGGATATATTTCTCTGTGCAACCAGACCAAAACATATGAAAGTCTTTTCTAAATTTGGAAGAATTTCAGTATGATTTATATCAGATTTTTGGACATGCAACAGCTGTCATTGTGTTTGAAGTGAAACTGAAATAACAAATAATAATAAGATGAGATGAACAATTGTCTTGCATGCTACTGAATCAGTATTCTGGTCAAGTGACACCTGGGTTGTTGCTATGACAACAGATGTAGATATGGCATCAAACACCTGCTCTACAGAAACACAATCTGGTCCGTGCTGTGGCTCGCACAGGGAATCTTAAATACATCAGAAAATGAACCTGCTGTGTAAAGTATGTTGTTTGTCGGTTTTGCTGAGTGACACTTACATGCACACACTCCTTTTTCGTACCTAGGCTTGCCCGAGCTGTAGTCACAGTACAGTCCCTTGTGGTAGTCGCACGTGTCCGCCTCGTTGCACACCTCCCCCACCTGCCGGGCGCAGGCCTTGCAGCAGTCACAGCCGTCCATGAGGAGGCTCACGCCCAGCGGACATGTGGGGGAGGCCTTGGGGCACTCGCAGGGCCACTTGCAGTACTGCGTGCGGTTGTACGTGTCCACAGCTGCCGAGGTGACGGCAGGCGGCATGGCCGTGGAATTCTGGGAGTAGGCCTGGAAAGAGGAGAATGGATAATTTAGGGACAGGTTAAAGAACAACTTTCTTTGAGATAAATGCAATTTTACCGTCCAGTTTCACTTAAAGGGGACCTATCATGCAAAATGCACTTTTGTACGTCTTTTATACATGAATATGTGTCCCCGGTGTGTCAGGGAACTCACCAAGTGTCAGAAAACATAACCCTCTCTCTTTTCCTCCATACCCAAATCTCTAAAAACGGGGCTGCAACGGAGCTGATTATTATTTGAATTTTTCTGACGTCAGAAAAGGGGTGCTCCGCCTATATGGGCAACTCTCCACCTATCAGGGGAATGAGAGACCGCTCGAAAGCGCTGGAGACGCTGTAGTACATATGCCAGGCCTGTAAGTGGCGCTGTAGTCTGCCACAAAAGCAGAATCAGCCCTTGCAAAAACAGGGCTGGAAAAGAGCAAATAGAGCGAAATGAGGCATGGTATTTTGAAAAAAAAATTCACAGACATGTTTTATATAGGTATGGCCCTACAATATGTGTTTCAAATATAGCATGATAGGTCCACTTTAAACATTATGTTCTTAATTCAGAGTATGGCCAATTGCCTTCACATTATGAAATCAATTTGCCTCTCATTAGTGAACATTCAAAGGAAGTTTTAGCTTTGGTCACACAAAGTAATAGGCTTGAGCGGCTACACTTTCTCTGTTTGTGCATCATCAAAACAACTTTTTTTTACATAAAGTTATATGACCACATGTGGTTAGGCAATATTGTTTAATATTTGTAATCCTGATTTATTAAAATACATTGCTGTTTTGAGTAAGGTTGGCTTGGGAAGTAGCTGCTCCAAAGGCTCTCAAACACATAAGGTGGTGAACCATATGACAGCCTTCCTACGTCTGTTTCATGATGAGAATAAATCAATTAAGCCTATTAAAATGAATTAAACCCTCAGTGGATATAATCGTATTAAATCAATGGCATAGTCTCGTCTTGTACGTACTTAGTACTCTGGAAGTGTTCCATCATCGTATTTAGAATCTGCAACTGTGCTGAGCAGTAACAAAACCCTGCCAATGAAACTCAATCAAAGCCCCCCCCCACAGTGTGTTTTCACTCTTACAAGCTGCTGTGTTAAGCCAAGATCACACAGTTAACAGCTCTGCTGCTTTTAAAAGCAGATGTTCTCACTGAAACAGGCCACATGAGCCCCGTTAACAGCCTAGCACATGGAGTTAGAATCGGACAGCGAGTCTCAGCAGAGGACGCCTGTCTTCAGTCATTTAAAATGTGTTATTCTGACAACATATTAAATGTTTTACAGGCCTACAGGTTCTGCTTGTTTTGAGAACATGGTGTGCTTGAGAAAAAAAGCCAGCAGATCATAATTTAGTGAGTGAGAGAGACACTGAGATTTGTTTTGTAAAAAGTTGACACAAGTAAACATAATTTAAGCTCATACGAAAGTTGTTGGGCAATAATGCAGAGGCTCTCAATTTGCATTTATCTCACATGAAGCGATATTCGCAGTGTTTATGACAAAGACACCCTAGAGTTGTAGGTGACTCCATGTTTATTATTATTGCCACAATGGACTAATCAGGGAGGCAAACACTACACTAGAGGTCCAATATTGTCTGCATTCTCATAAATCATAATGTATTCCATTTACTCAGAGCACTGCACCAGTAAAGAGCCACTGAACCATTAAAAAGACACGCCTGTAAAACAAGACACACATAGGTGCATGCACACTTTATATGCAATTAACTAGGAAACACGCTTAATCATCTAGTGCAGGCTGAACCATATGTCATATCCCTGAGCTTGTTTTGTGCACTTCAAAGGTATTATTGTCATTAATAACTGCTGTTCAAAGCTAATGCAGATACATGAGTTTTGATCACAGCAGTGCCACCGAGCCCTTCCTCAGAGGAGTTACTTAGCAGGCTTATTCAGAGAGGAGGGCAGAAAAAACTAAACACATCTCAGAAGCTGTCCATCACAAGAAAGGAGAGAATAGAGAGGTGGGTGTTTGCTAAGTTCATTATCAAAACATGGGGGAAGCCTAATGTAATCTTCTGCCAATATCATTTTTCTTAACGTTAAGCGTGATTTTATTTTAAAAATAATTTGATAACTTTTGAGAATGGGCGCAGTAACAGAGCAGTAAATGGGAGAAACCAGTATTTAAGAAAACTTGAGCTAGACTACAAGTAGCGAAAGATGCTAAAATAACTTGCTGATCCCAATTTAACACATTTAGGTATACTTCACACAACCCTTTAAAACTGTCATCTCTTCAAATGTTTTCCGGTATGCGCAAGCGGTCATGTTTTACAGATGGAAAGCTAAAGATAATGGTGATTTATTTTCTCTGTTGTCAGAAGTGACAAGGGCTGATAACCCTCCTTCTCCTGCTGGTTTGAGATGTTTCTTCTGGTCAGATCAGATGAGCTCTGACCTGTGCACATGTATGAACAAACCCATCCCTAAGGATGTGGGTAAACACTAAAAAAGGGACGTTTTTTCTAAAAAGGCCAGGGTGAATTAGACAAACTGACACAGTGGTACTGCTTTGCAACATTTCTCAAGGGAATACAGCATTTTCATAATTTTAAATATGTTATGAAAGTAATACAAATGTGATAACATCCCATATTAAATAATGTAGCCTAGTATTATGATCCCTTTTTTTACCCATGTTTTCAATAATTGAAACAGGAAAACGTTATTTGAAGGCATTCAAAAAGCTGTTTGCTATATAACCACGAGGGGGCAGTAAAATATAACAAACGATGAGACGTGAATCTGCTGAATGGAAACTGCCAGCACCTCACACGGCAAGTTTAACCTCAGGGATGATTGATGTCAAAACCATCTCTAGGGAAACATTTGCAGAGAATGGAGTCCAGGTTAGTCAGTCCATCCCATCTAGTCACAAGACAAGAACACTTTCCACAGGCTGCACTAACTTCTGTTTTGGGGCCACATCTACAGATCTACAGCCAACTTATTTTTGATGTCATTCTCTGAACTGATGTTGCCTTGAATAACAACGTGGTTACAAAAACCGGCCAATTCAGCGGTACAAGCTATACAAATACTATAAATAAACATATTTTAAAAGTCACTCAAACTTACTGTGAAGTATTAACACACTGTCAGCAGCTTGTGTTGTTTCCAGTAACACTGACACAACTTCATGGGCAACACATGCACAGTTCCACAACATCATTAACCACACTGCTGATCTGCATACTGAACGTGCGCTAAGTGCAGATTGATTTCATGTTTTCAATATTTTTGGGAATACTTAATAACAAATCAGTCCTCCATCCCACCTGTTGAATCCCGGCTGCAGTGAGAATCCACAACAGGAGCCAACTCATCACTGGTGAGGATCAGCAAATGCATTGAATCCAGAATTAGTCCCGTTTTAAAGCCTCCACGCGCCGCCGGCCGCAGGTGTGCTGCATCCTCGTCCCATCGCCGACATCTCCGTGCACCGCAGTCTGCGTTAAGAGTCCCGGCTGACGTAAGGTCTGAGAGGACGAGTCCCACATACTCCAGACATCCAGGGGACGGGTTCTCCTCTTTCCCTCCGCTCCACTTTCACCCGATCCTCCTCCTCCTCCTCCTCCTCC
>CALSBZ010046745.1:2923240-2953028 GCA_943591055.1 Gobionotothen gibberifrons
GCTTCGGCAGCAACTTCGGGAGCGGTGGCAAAATCTTTGGCATGCCATAAATTCCACCGGTGGTCATACGATGGCTTACGATGCCCTCACGAATGCCTTACGAAGGGCAAAATGGACACCCGAAGTCAACACGAAAATGAACCTTCACAAGGTCCTTCGGCAATGCTTTGTCATACCAAATATGTTGCCACCGCTCCCGAAGTTGCTGCCGGAGCCTGAGAAACTCCACCGGCGGTCATACGATGGCTTAAGATGCCCTCACGAATGGCCCGATGCTGTTACGATCAGAGCCGAATTTGAACATTTCCATATTCGTGTGTCTATCGGGAGTCAATTTCGGGACAGTGTGACGTGGGCTTAAAGGCCTAGCCTTAGGTTGTGTGATTTTCTAAAGCTTGCCATTTGCAGCCAAGAATCATCCAAAGGTGCTATCTGACGTGCAGATGGGTACACTGCAAAGAGGTCGTCTCCTCTGAGGCTTTGTTAGCAGCTGTTTATCACAACCCCTCTGGTATCTATGCATATCCAAATCACTGACAGGGCTAAATGACTTTGAGGCATTTTCAGGCTTTAATGCCAGATCTTTTACATCGGTAACTAATCCCTTCACTCAACATTCGTGGAATCAGCCCTTGGCAGATTTGCAGGTATTTACCCTCATGCTGATACGACCCATTTTTTGGTTTAAAGTGACACATTTTTGAAACGCTGTAAGAATAACATGCACACGGAAAATAGGAAAAACATATTTTGATCAGTTTGAAAGTCCTGGCTTCATTTTCTGCAACTTCTGTTAAAGGGTAAGGGGAATCTGTGAGCCATCTGAGCTAAACAGAATTTCTCAAAGTCAAGTAAAGCCGTAAACAAGATTTAGAGAGAAGCACATCCCTAGAGAATCCGCTGCAACAAAACCACATTTTAAACGTCTGTCTGTTTTATGCCATCACAACTCTGCTCAAACCTGCAGGGACCAGTTGAAAGTGAGACAGTATGACAAGATATCCTGTTTTGCCTTGGTAAATCTCTAAAGACTTGTTAAAGAAGGATGCCAGCATCATTCCAGAAAGCTTCAGTATTTTTCCTTTGACCTTTCCTGCTTTGTGAAGTTGGTAACGGGAGTGAACGAGGGCCAATTACACACTGGGATGAAAAACAACCTGCACACAGAGGAAGTCTCCGCGGTAGCGTCTACACTCGACCATGAAATATGTAAAAGCCAGACACTAAGTCAGTATATTGTTCTGACCTGGGGTCAGATTCTTTTCAAGGCATGCGGCTGCTGACAAGTAGAGTATGACCTCAAGTGTTTCCTGTTTTATCCGTACAGATTGTTCCAGTCATGGACTCAGTCGGTGCTGCTGAAAACATGTCACAATTCATTGGTTCCACATTATAAAAGTTAAAAATTAATAATAATAATATAATAATTGTTCTTTTAATGCATCATCTTGGAGATTAAACTCAGTGATAATGATGAGGTTAAAGTTGAGGAACATTACAGCAAATAAAATAAAACCGCTTGCTGACAGCAGAAATGGCTATGTAATCACCATGTAATGGACTGTGGCCAGTTCTGGCTTGATACCTTGAACACAGATGACAAGGTGAATTCCAAAGTTAAAAACATCAGGCAGGAATGTCAGGGACGAAGGAAATGACAGGAATCACGTTACACATATTCAGCTGTGCTTCTATTGGTGGAATGAACACCGACAACCATATTCTCCCTCACATGAGTACAGAAATGAAATATTATTATTATCATTTGTTGAATTAAATGTGTAAAACCAATAGAGCTTCAGTGTTTAAGCGATTAGATGGAATTTATCAATCCAGTTTTTTGTCATCTAATTATTTTATAAAACAGAGAATGACCACTCTACACTCTTCACTCTTCACTTGAAGGCTAATGAGCCTTACACAACATACTTGTCTTTCACTTTGTGGTCAGATCAGATTTTGTTATTACCCTTACATTAAGAAAGAGAGGGACAACTGCAATGTTTTTTTAGGTCAACTTAAAGACTGATACTCAATCCTATAGCTATCGGTAAATAGTGGCCACTGTGGCCACAAGAGACAATTAAAGATAACAGAAAGGGGCCGGGCTAAACATTAGCTGACATTTGAAACCATTAGCTATTGCTCATACAAGACTAAGGTTGCAACCCTCTCAACTGTTGAATTAAACCGGCGTGGCTTGTGTTGCTTATTCATTCAACATTTAATTTGTAAGAGGAGGATTGTCTTGTTAATTCTTTCTAAAGTTACATAGGCAAGAAAAGACAACAATTAAATATGCTTTTGGATGTTAAACTGTAAGTACAAACTCAAAAAGATACATTTATTTCACACAGAAATGGGCCTTACAGTCAGCTGCTCAGGATCAGAGTCAGCATGTAAATATGTTCTGCCACAAATCAAACACACAATTGGGAGACATTGGGCTTTCCTGCACAGATCAGCATCCATGAAAATATATGTATATTATACCCAGCTAGCAAGCCTTGACAACCATGCTTTAACACCTAATGAACAGTACATTTAGTGCATTTTGGAAATATATTCCCATAGCTCCATTGTGGATTGATTTTCCCGGAAAGTAATAAAACAAATGATCTGCCTGGAGGGATAGCAGGAGCTGAAAGATTTCAAACACCAGCCAGTGGAAAATATGTTTAGAGAGTTTTCTTTGTTATGTAACAGTTGCTTGGATTTACTTTTACTGAAAAGGTACATACAAAGCTAGTGGGGGCCCAGCTAGTGAAATTGTGTGCTTTTGTCAAATGTTTATTGCATTTCCTTTAATAAAAAAAATCATTTGAACTGAAGTTAATTAACTGAAAATATAACCAACTGTCAGTGAAATCAGCTATTATTACATTGCAAGGTGTAACACACTGCATGTTTCCAGTGAGCTTACACCAAATCCAACAGAGTGTTTATCAGATTTGACTCTGGGGCTTTTTTAGGGATTTAAATGTCTTAAAAACAGCGGTGTGCCTGTATGTTTGAACGGGGGGGGTGAATGTACTTTCACAGGTGCACAGTGAAAACAAGCATCATGAAAATAGCTTGCTGGTGCATAATGACTGGGTAATAGAAGATGACGCAGCAATACACGCCAAACTCCCATCTGGATCGCTGCAGTGAGCGAGTGCGTTCTCTGGTGCAGACGCTCATTATGGGCTCAGCAGGGCTGGCTGGCACAGTAACCGATAGTTACCCTGCCCTGGATGTGAAGGCTGGCATTATCCTGGATGTGTGCGTGTGAGCGTGCATGTGGAGGTGGAGGTGGAGGGCGGGGCTGCCAGAATACACAGGTGGCCCACATGAAGTCACTGATAACAGAGCCTGAAGGATGCCCTGACATTAGGAACACTTTCTCTCTTTGCAGAGCACACCTTTGGGGATTTGCACTTGTTAGTTTAATGACACAATTAGTGAAGAGCTGCACCTCCTTCACTAATGTCTGCATGATGCCAAATCCAACCTCAGGAACCCTTACTGACTTTGAGAATTAAAGGGGCTTTCCACAGATTTCACACAACCAAAGTCAGTTTGCTCGTCATGTGGAGTACACATATGCAAGTGAAAACCCTTGTAAAATGTCTCCTGTACTGAAGGGAGCTCTCTTATGAGACCCAGGGAGCGAGGGTCTTACACAAATATGAAAATGATTGGCATTATGGGAAATGAAGGAAATGTGAACAGTATGTTTTTAACAGTTGATTACCCTGAACTTTAAGTATAATTCAACTGAAAAACCAATTGAAAAAGTAATAATAATAATAAAAAGATAATCGTTTTATTTCGATTACGTTGTTTTCGTAATCGTTGCAAGCCATAATCGTTATTGCGATTAAAATATGATTAATTGAGTAGCCCTACCCGCTGTGTATTTATACTTTATGATATCATGATATCTCAGCCTCTACTGTATCGGTCTTGACTCTTTTAAAAGTTCTTCTCACGTCCCTGTAACACTGGATTACAGAATGCATTGCTTCCTGTATAACCCTTATGCGTTTAAAGGCAATTTAAATCCAGTGTAGGAATGGCGGACTCCGCCACAAACATTAAAACTGCTATATACTGAGCTAATTACAGACCAAAATACATTAAATGGCCATGGCTGCAAAAAGGACGACCATAATAGCAACACAAATAGGTTTGATTGTCTGTCAGACCAGCAGCATATGAGAAAGAAAAGTGGCATCACATTTTCAGTTTCTATGCCAAGATGGTCCACCCGCAGTTCTTTAAAGTACCACCACTCAATAAGTGCCATCACAGAACTGGATTCCTTTAATGGTGGTCGCGGTTCACAGTAATGTCAATGATGTCATATGTTCCTCGACACAGCTGGGGAAAAGCCATTAAGTCAGGTCTCATTATGGCAGCAGTCTGGAATGAATGTTTCAGGTCTGGGTGTTCAGGTTTAAAAGTTGTTGTTGTTGTTGTTGATTCACTGAGGAACTTTTCTTCCTTTCTAAGAAGCAAGGACAACTTTGCTGCTCTGTGCTCTCTCTCACTCACAAAGTTTAGGATCACATTTCTTAATGCAATCTCATCCAATTACGTTACCATCCAAAAAGCCCCGCGTAACTGCACTCGGATAAATGCTATGTTATTATGGTTAGTTTAAAACACAAAATCAGCAAAAAGCAGAGCTGTTGAAAATCATTTAAGGATTATTTCTGAGAAAATGTTGTGAACGCTGAAAGGAATGTATTAATGGAAATGATAAGCAGGGAGGGCTGATTTCTTGCACAGATGGTTATGAGGATAAGATGCTCCAGATGCCTGAATGACCCACATGCAGTGACCACATCACATTAATGATTACAGGCTAACTGGGGGAAGATTTTGGACTCTATGTGTATGTAATTGTGGCTCTAAGTTTGTGGCTAGAAAAGCTGCAGATACACACACATGCACATATAGCAACGCACCCCCCCCCGATCCTGTCAATCCTGAGGTTTTGAGTTCAGTTGGGTCAGCCTTCCTTCTGTATTTAGATACTGCTCATTAAAGTGAGTGAACACAGCAACCGCATAAAGACTAACTGCCGGTGTCCGAGCATGTGGAATGTGTATTGTTTTTAGGAGAAGAGGAACTGTGGAAGGATTGATTATAGAAACACTCACCTCCCCTGCTTCCCTTCCACTCCCTGCCAAAGAGCCTTACAGGCATATGAACACATCTTGATTTGGACTTCTAGAAAAAAAATAATGATGAGGGGAATTCCTCACAGTTAGTAATTTAGTAATTTCAGACAGAGGGCGTGGAAGTCACTTCTCCTTGAAATGTTCAAACACATCCAGTCTGCTATACAGCAGCCACTGTGGCCAACGCCAAACACAGGCAGAGAGCATCTGTCTTTACGAGAGTGTTGCCCCAAAGAAGCGCTTCATAATCATCAACCGTCTTCAAAGTTATGGCTTTGACTTCCCACAACACGTGTTATAAACGGGCAGTGAGACATCAATCATGCATGTCTCTCTCACAATCATCCATACAAGGAGAGTGTCTGACAGCCAAATATCAGCTTTACTGCCAGCGTAACATCTGGAAACACCTGCTGCACTGCTTTTATGAGCATTTTATGAATAAAAACATTTGTTCCGAGTTTATTTTGGTATTCACGAGAGGATATGGATTTAGAAAAAAGATAATGTTTTCATTGATATTTAAAGTCAACTTTATTGTCAATCGAAATACCGTTTCCCACAATCCCGAATACAAAAACAAATATGTATGAAAATATGTATACACCTATATATACACAATCAAAAACACGTTTATACATATGCACACATTAATACCTAAATAAAAGCACAACAATCAATATATACAAAATAACAGTCACTTCAATATCTTTGAGAATGTACATTAGTGCAAGACCTGTAATGATTATGATGTATGGCAGATACATTTCCTTTCATTTCTTCTCTTTACTTAAACTTGCAGTGGCCTATACGATGTAATTCATGTACTTTGCCAAATAAACACCTGCCTAATCCAATTTTAGACAAACGTTTTCAATCGAGGCAATTAAGATTAATAAGTCTCAATCAATTACCTTAAGTAATACGTTTTCCATCCTGATGCAACAAAGAGTCCATTGAACTGGTTGGGTTTCACCTGCGCTCTGTCGGCTGGTGACTCATTCAGAGACACATGGCCCTGGCACTGTCCGTGACACAAGCCAGGACCTCAAGAGCAAAACAGAAAATAAAAACTTGTAGTCAAGGAGGAAAATGTGAAGAGTGTGGTAAAAGCCTGGTATGCTTTGTATTTTATCTCAAATAGTTGGAAACCCGATTTACTGTGGCTTTTTTAATGTTATATTTATATCTTTTGCCAATTGTATTTTGAATCCGTAATGTTTTATCATGCAATTGTGAAACGTACCTTAATAAACAAAGTACAAAGATTAAACGCATATCAGTGATTCACCAAGTTAGAAAATAGATTATACAATATATACAAATATATAAGAATATGAGCTGTTGACATCACTTTGTGTCTTGAAGAAACAACTACATACCATGGAGGTGAGTGGGACAGTTTGCTTGTCATTTGTTTTATTGTTTTGAAATGCGGCTGAACCAAACCCTTTAGTAAACAATTCCAAACAGATCACAAAAAGTTTGTCTGCGGTAGCACAAAATTGTGAAGAAATGCAAAGTAGATGGAAACATCTGCCGGTAACATTTCCACCAACAAACCCAATTAACTACAATCTACTTTTGAGCTTTCTAAAAATGAATATGAACTGGCCACAGGAAGTGTTGCTCTATTCTCTGAGCTTTTTACACTGTCACCACACAAGCTACACGTTGACTATGTGTTTATTTTCATCTAAAGCCGATGAAGACTTCCTTCCTCTCTTGCAGCCACAACAGCTAGAGATCTGGCATCTGACACCAGGCACCACCCACCAAGCTACAGCAGCAGCTCTCTTTCTTTCTTTCTTTCAGACTTTTTGAAAAAAGAAACTTCCAAATCCTGTGTACTTTCTCTATAGAATATACTATCTGTCTCTTAGAACTGACTTTACTCTTCCGAATACACACCCACACACTTCACACGCACACAGCAGGAAGAACTCAACAAGAGAAACTGCCAGCTCAGTGTTTAAAATGCCACAATGACGGCAATATGAAATAGTTTTACACGATACCCCCTTTTAACTCCTTTTTACAAAATCCCCAAAGATAAGTATACTTTAACAATGAGGCTGATCTCATGCTCTGCCTCTTTTTTCCCTTTTATTGCATTACTGTCCTGCCTTCTGAAAGGAAAGGTGGCAGGAGAAAGAGGCCTAATCCTTTGAAGGTGACTAATCCAGATTTTAATATGGAAAGTACATGAGCTAATATGTCTTGAGAGAGTAGTATGGCATGAAAGAGGAATATTCTTATGTAGCCAGGAATTTGAGGCTTAAGATATACTCAATAAATCCTTATATAAGTGTTACATTAAAACGCTTATTGCCTTCAGCCGAAAGTGTAACTATGATATAAAACATATTTGTGGATCTGAGATGAGAACTCAATGGGAGTGTTTGGTGCAGGCCCGGTTCTACGGGGGTGCATAAGGGTGCATTGCACCCTCAGTTGAGTCGTTATGCACCCTCATTTGAAAAATTAAAAGTGAAAAAAAAAAGAAAAGAAAAGAAAAGAGAAAAATATTCGTTCGTCATCTGCAAGGTGCGTACACAGCAGTCAGTGATGGACATCAGAAAATGGTTAAAACAACCGGCTAATCGCCAGCAGTAACACTGCATCTACTGCAGGTAATAACAGTTCAGATCATGGGGACATAACGTTACCCGCGGCCACTGTCGTGGACACTAACGTCCTCCCGCCCGACTCGCCGGCTTTGCCCGCCTCGCCGGCTTTGCCCGCCTCGCCCATGGAGGCGAAGCAGCCGCAGCCGTCTTTGTTGCCCCAAACACCTCGGCGGCCCGCAAGTGCCAGAGGACCTGGGCAAAACAGAGCCTGCCCAGGTATATTAAACAAAGTACCCAACTCGCCTGTACAGTGAGGTAAGGCGCTCATTTGGCAGCTCATGGTTTCAAAACAGAGATTGTCTGGAATATTCATGTAAAAAAGATGCCATCTTCTGCTATGCATGTAGACATTTTGGTTCAAGTAAGTCAGATGCCTTCACCACAACTGGCTACAACAACTGGCGCCATGCTCTTATAGGCTACGTGATAAGGGACTGGGAAGGCATGAATCAAGCAAAGAGCACAGATCTATAGATCTCTTCATTTTGCTCTCAAAGTGCACCAGATTGATGCTTTTAACTTCAATATTTTAAAACAAATCTTCTCGGGGGAGCATGCCCCGGGACCCCCCTAGAGGAGGTGAGGCCCCTCCTAGAGGAGGTGAGGACCCCCCTAGAGGGTGTTAGGTCCACTCCCCACATATAAAAATAGCACTTTACCACTGCACCCTCTCTAATCTCAGATGCAGTCATTTTGTTCTGGAACCGGGCCTGGTTTGGTGTCAGGATGAACATCTTAGGTATGAATGAGTTATGATGAAGCAACGTGGAGTGAGACAGGGAGTTAAAAAGTCTGGATGAAACTTCAGACAGTTTTTTTTATTTTTTTTATATGTATAGCCGCAAAGATAAATGACCCATGAACATTTCTGAAGTCAGACGCGGTTTGTCAGATAAATGTCCTGCCATGAAACATCATCTGCATACCATACATTCCCTGACACTCAGAACATGAACACTTAGACAAACATTTTTCATAAAACTGTGAACAACTGTCTCAGAAGATGTGAAACTGATCGTTTTGGGTTCCCTAATTTGAAGCTTCTGCAGCGGCATTCTGGGATACTTTCAGACCTCAGATAAACACCACAGCTAGAGATAAGACACATTTGTAGTTTCCACTCTCGAGATGGGTTCATGAGAGTTGGCATATGTTTTTGTTTCCATTACAAACATAATTTTGAAGTTTATACATATGAAGACACATTAGCCCATGTATTGCATACTAGTACATTTACTTATTTTCTGCTTTAGATTAAATATAATGGCATTTCTACGCAGATGCACAATGTCACATAAAATCTCAGGCTGCTCTACCAAGCATGAAAACTGGCAAATGCTGACTTCCTCTGGGCCAAAGACTAAAGATAACTTTCCAGTATATGTAAAACATGTCATAACTAAAAATAAATACTTCTATATTTTATCTTGTATTTGTTTCTGGGGGCTATTAAGAAAGAGGAATGCACTTTTGAATGCTTAAGCACAGCCTAAATGCAGGAGTTAAGGGCGGAGAGGTCTCTGAATTACTAACTAAACTAATGTACTGCAGTAACAATAGACTATTTTCATTTCAGATTAATCTGACATTTATTTATTATTTATTTATTGATTGCATTTGTTGAGAGAGTTGGATAGGAATAATCCTCTCACGTTGTACCATGAATACAAAACTACAGATGGAAAACAGTTAGCTTAGCACAAAGCCTGGAGACAAGGGAAAATAGTAGGTGGTAGGTCCCAGTAGGAAGTCTTTATCGTCCAGTAAACAGTATCTGCCTTGAGCCAGACAAGAAAGTGCATAGAACATCTTAAATCCAATTAAAACAATATGTTACACTTTTTTGTAATGATTTAATAAACGAGATATAATGTGTTTGTAGAGGCTAAGCCAACACTTTAAGCCTCTGAGGATCCGCTTTGTGGGTGTAATTGACGCACAAAGTTTGCTGCCGAATAAAAGTCAGAAACAAAGTTTCCAGTTCGAAACAGTCCATTTATTTCCATTTTTATTGGTTTCCATTTTACTTGCTTCTTTCCATCATTCACCACACGATATTACCGAACTTTACACAATACCTTTTGCTTTGTTTGTAATCCCGTGTTTGTGTGTGTGCTCCATGGCCCTTTCTCATTTCTCTAACTCCCCTCCTCGACTCCTATCCTCGACTCCTATCCTCGAGACTTAGTCCCGCCCACAGGAGATGCGAGCCGAGGAGCCGAGGAGGGGGATTTGATGAAATGAGAAAGGGCCCGTGTGTTCTCCGTGTGTGTGTTCTCCGTGTGTCGTCCGTGTGTGTGTGTTCTCCTTGTGTGTGGTCAAAAACTGTATGGCCTTCCAGCGGAACCTCTCACCAGCAAACATAGGTTCCTACCTTTATACCCACAGTGTTAATTGGCTCCTACAGTGTTAATTAACACATTTTGCTACAAGATGAATCTCATTTCTGTTGGACAAAGCCCCCCAAAGAGAGTATTTATGCCAAGCCAAAGGTGACTGACTATCCAAAACTAAAGATAGTCAATCTAATCTAACATAAAACAAAGAAGAGCCTTTTTTCTAATGGAGAAGCTGGAACAAGGTAATGCTTGATAAAAAAACTCAAATGAATCAAACATTGATACATTTTCTGCCACTCGACTAGTTTGACTAATCATTTCAGCTTTAATGTATCTTAAAATATTTCTATGCTACACATAAAAACATAATTACTCAGTAAATACTAATAGCTCATTGGACTGTATTAAAGCATTCATAAAATAAGGTAGATCTCTACTGGAACATCAGTAACTTTAACAGCGTTTTTACGTGTGTTAACACGTTTTTTTTTAGCATAAATTAAAGCTTTCGGTTGCCGTAAATAACTACATATAAATAGGTGTTTTGTGCACCCTTCCTTTCAGGAGTGAGTGTGTCAAAAACACTTATGCGGGCCTTCTTCCTCATTTCATTACAGGAAGTGAGTTAGCAGTCAGATGCAGAGCTGTCGCCACACTCTGTGACAGGTCATTGCTGTAAGCTGTTATGAACATGATACTTCTGTAGTAGCGGTGTCGGCTGCTGCCACCATGGGTCATTATCTCTTTAAACACACCTGATGCCATCACAGCAGGCCAGCTACAACTCCCACAGGTAGGTGTCTACAATTTATACCGCCGGCCGCGTTCAAAGCTTTCCATCTCGGCAGGTTGTTGACATTTCACATTATTTCTCCATACTGGCCAACGCTGTGATGCAACCAAAGGGTATGGTCACAGGCAGGATCTGTTGAAATACCTCATGGTGTAATTTTAAATTGCATTTTAAAACAAGCGGACATGATTTTGCAATATGTGAATTCAATATCATTATTCATTGGTGTACACAGGGCTGGGTTTACCAATGGAAAATTCTGACTGATAGCATCTAGCCCCAGCTTCCCTATTCTGAGTATGTTGTTTGAGATAGGTCAATGGTCAGCTTATAGGAAGCAAAAGCTGTGTGGCGTGGCAGCAGTAGAGAGAGGTTTAGTTTCATAACAGAAATACAGACACATGAGTGGAAAATTAGTTTGTAGGTTCACAGTCGTTCTGTCCTTGTGCCTTGACTCCAGGCTGGAGGATGGGGAATATAATGCGAGGTGAGAGTGCCAAGGAGACGATCAACACAGACAGCTCTTTAAAAGGTAAGAACGCTTAAAGATGATAATTTGATTTGTATAAGGAACTGTTGTGGAAACGTTTTTCGCTGTGCCTACTCCAGTTTAGGGTAGCAATTAAGGGCTGTTGTCATTTTTAATTAATCTATCATTTTTTTTGTTTAATCAATACATGTTTTGGCCTATACAAATGTCATAAATTACAAGTTTTTTCAAAGTCAAGGGGAAGTTTTTTAATGTTTGTTATGATCATTTAAACCTCCAAGAAATTCAGTTTAAATTGATATCAAACAGAAAAAAGCAGGACATCTACTTTTTTGATTAATTCAACAAAAATATACTTTAACAATTCTTAAAATAGTTGCCGCGACATGAGTTATCCACCTTCTTCGAATGCACAGCCTGATTGTATCGGAGATGTCATGATCTTAAGCTAAACTCAATGACTTAAACAAAAGGAATTTCCGAGGTGTAGTCCCACACATCTCTGGACTTTTCTAAATCATGATGTCTTTGTATTTGCATTAGTGAATGTCAGCTGTACTCTGTTTGTAGAAAAGGCTGTAACTATTGTTCTCGGCAGGTTCGGAGGACGACATGGTGGTGGTGCTTCAGGACTACCCGTCGCCGGACATCAGCGAGCCGATCTACAGGATGGGGGAGAAGCTCAGACTCATAGCTCAGTACGTTCATGCATTAGCTTTCTTCATTTAAAACCATTTCAGTTTCTTCTGTCCCAGGCGTTAAATTGGTAGACGGAAGATCTCAAATAAATATGAGGAAATACAGTTGAATTGGTTAGTTGATGCAGGATAGAGAAGTGTGCACACTAAAGGTCAATGTTTGATTCCTCTTTGCTTCTTCATGGTCAGGGAGGCTTACTGGTGGAGAGTACGCTCCATCCAAACACAAAAGGAGAACTACATACCCAACAGCCATGTGGCAAAAGTGTACCATAGGTAAGTAGAACCATATTGAAACCATCCACCAATATCGGCATCATTGATCTGTTTGAACATAACATCAAGAATATCAAATGCATCTTTTTCCACTACAACAATCTGAAGGAAGTTGCGGGAGATGTTATCAACACAAAATATTCATCAAATGAGTGTTGTACGTGTAGATTTGATGTGTTTTTGTTGTGTATGATAATGTTAATATATAATAAAATGAAGGGATTGATTCAGTTTAAAAACGTAAAAGTCTAAAATGCAATGAGTATTTAATGTGATCGCTAACACATGACTTTTTTTTGTCCGGTCAGTTGGCTGTTTGAGGGGGTGGAGAGGCAGAAGGCCGAAGAGCTGCTCAGTTTACCCGGGAACAGAGTGGGCTCCTTCCTGGTGAGGGAGAGCGCCAGGGAGAGAGGTGAGTGCTTTCCGTACAATGTTTAAGAGTTTCTGCATCGGATATATTAAGCCTGTTTACAAGTAAGCAAGTAGCCATACTCTTTCAGATGTTAGGAGAAGTGAAAGTTTTTTTTTACTAAAGTTTCACCTGATGGCTTTGAATAAAAGGAATTGAGGATTAGGGATGGAGCTATTGAAAGTTAACTTTTGACTTAATTAAAAAAAGTTTTAGTTTTTTATGTTAGAATTTACAGAAAATCCGTTTGGGGCATCAAGATGGTATACGGCCATTTGCTTCAACTTAATGTTTTCTGTATGTAGAGGCACAATTCTAAAAAGAAGTCACAACTACAAAAATAAGCTGAAGGAAAATACATTTTATGAAATACACTTATTCACTTTCTTTCTTTTTCTCGATAGATAATGCCAAGAAACGTAGTCAAAACAGCGAAGACAAAGAAATTGATACTTTTTCACTTTATTTTCTTACTGATTAAACAAATATTGCGTTATTATCATGGTTATTATTATACTTACGATGTGGCGATAAGCAGTTTTCTTTTACTTTTGCTAACAGATATTTGTTTAAGGAAACAAAATCTCCCCAAAAAAAGTCTGTGCGGTCACAGTATGATCTGAAACCTTTCTTTACCAATGATACAAAAATACCCATTTCGAGAGGACATTAACTACAGAACGGGATTGACATTCACTTCTGCGTTTACATTGTCCTAACCTTTTTTAGTATTGATTAAGAGTGGATCAATTGTTATTGATTTCTTGTTGAAATGTGCGTTTCTAAATCCTCAGGTCTGTACTCGCTCTCAGTGAAGCACAGGAGTGTAAAGCACTATCGTATCTTAAGACTGGACAACAGCTGGTACTACATCTCCCCTCGCCTCACTTTCCAGTGCCTAGAAGATATGATCAACCACTACTGTGGTGAGTGTATGCACACACACTGAGATACGTAACTATGCGCAGACAAGTATGTCTAAAATCAAACAAAAAGGAAATAAGCATCATGATAAGAAGAGCCGTACACACGCACATAAACATCATCAAATGCGATTAAGCACTGAAAATAGTACATCATGTTCTTAATATAAAACTGTTGCTCATCAGTGATCGACTTTCGATATATATATCCTGCTTTTACAGAATATCTTTGTAACAAAACAGGAAATGAGATACAATATGCATGCTAGATGAGGACGACTGTTGAGTTTGGTTTGAATGTTTGCCTGAGCGTGAAAGGAATAAATGCAAATCATTTATTCTGTTTGTTTGTTATCCTGTGAGAATGATTTAACTTCCCCTATTGATGCCTTTTCAGACGCTTCAGATGGCATCTGCTGTGCTTTAACCTCCCCCTGTCAGTCGAGCACGACCCCCTCGCCTGACGTAGCCCCTGCAGCTCCACCTGTAGTGATGAGACGCAACTTTGACTGGAAGAAAATAGACAGGTACAACTGAGGCTTGGTGATGATATTTACCAGCTTTAATCGGGCAGTGCATGATGTGTTGTCCAATGGAGGCTTATTTTGTGTCACCATATAACTGTTTTTATAAGGTGACACTGTAAATGCAGTATAAAACTGTATTTTTTACTGCATTTCTAAATAGCAATGGTCAAATGTAAGATTGAATAATCTGCACATTACTTTTTCAAATAACAAATGAATGGTTTCACAAATGACATGTTGGAAAACTGTGAAAATCAATCCCAAAATGGCTAATAATGAAATAGCTTGTTTTATCTGACCCACTGTCTGAAAATATTAAATGTACTATCTTCGAACTACAGCCATTTCTCATGACAAATGTCTGAAACAATGTCTTTAAATTGACAAATTATTTATTCAACTTCTTGTTATTGAATTTAGATTCAAGCAAATCTGTGGTTGATCGATTCAATTAAAGTAATGGCTTGAAATCAAGATGTGGATGAACATCAATGAAAGAGAAAATAAAAGCATTAAGATTCTTAGTTTCATTACTATTTCTGTAATTTCCTCTCTACAGCAAGCAGCTGGTGAGCACAGAGAGCTGCGGCGACAACATGGTGAGCTATGGAGTCAGGAACAGCATCGCTGCCTACCTGTCCTTTTCTGGGAATCGAGACCCTGCACAGATGAGAGCCGCCAGCAGGAAGAAAAAGAGTAAATCTATGTATACTCTCCCTGAGAACGGCCACGGAACCATTGACTATGAGGACTTCTAGAGACGGGGTTCAAAGACTGAAATACCTTCAGGTTGAAGGCAGTAGAGGGCATCCTTCTCAGCAGCATCCCAAACCTCGAAGTGTGCTATAGCTTCTAATGTGAGCACTTGAAGTACTTTAACAATAACGCAAATTGCATGAGCGCTTACACTTTGACTCAGCTAATAAGATGGAACTTTATGGAGTTGAACTGGACGATGGTGCAATTGAACGTGTATTCTGGACGAGTCATGATCACAAACAGTCGGCGAAGAACAATGTTATGGGTATTGTTTGGTAATTATATTATTCATATTTGTGTGTGTATATGAGTATTTGTGGCTTTCAAACTATTCCCAGTGTTCTTAATAAATGTGATATGGTTAAAAAAGCAATCTTTTGAACCCATAGATATCTCTTTTTGTTGCCACCATATATTTTCATCTTATTATGTTGATTTAAAAAATGGGCTAGCAAATAGTTGCTTTTTTGCAAATCAAGCAGACATGGAGCAACATTCACAATAATGTGGAGTTATGTTTATGTCCCCCTTGATAAGTCTGATGTTAATTCTCCTTTTATCTCTGTTTTGGTCTCAACCAATTACTAGAGAAAATATGTGGCCCTTTGGTTGCTAAATGCTCCACTCTGCTCACCAGCTAGTCGCTACATTGGTTTATCACAGCTTGGGAACTGCTGATTCTCTTGTTTGTCACTACAAGCATACACTTTCACATTAAACAAAGTCATTTGATCCATCCTAAATATACCGTAGAAGGATTAAGAGAGAACCTTAAGTCTAACATATTCTGTGTGGAGGAAGTAGACGAAATAACCATTTGGAAAATGAACTTCCCTGCTTGGTTCTCAAATGATTCACAAGAGGAACAAACAAAAATACATTGGTAAAGGTTACTGCATAAATTACATTTCAATTCGATTCAGGTACTTGGGCGGATGTGGTGCTGCAAGATCTATGAATCTAATTCGATGGTCACTATTTTTTTATTCTGTCCATGTGTCAGTAATTATCTTGGGAAGCATTTGGAACTTATTAGTCATTTAAATTCAATCCGGTGATGACAATAGCAAAAGGCGCAGACAGTCGCGTTTTGAAATGTCCCTACCTAGACTGCCAACATATTTGTTCAACTTCCTCTGTCCAGCTGTGTCTTTTCTTCACAGTAGGATAGTCTCCATATTTGCACATGGTCAACATATGATAAGCTATTAATTATTTAATTAAATGATAAATAAAAGTGTATCTTTAATAAAGGAATGCAAACATTGAATAGACTTATTTGTGCCAGAAAAACGTTTTACCAAGCTCCCCTCAACCCCTTTCGTATTCGTGCTTTAGCAACTTCCTCTTATGTTTTGAAGAGTTTGACCTGAACATTGTTAACCACTAACCCAAAACAGCAACCGGTGAGATATGTGAGAACAGATCTGTGGGTCTAGCATGTGTTGTTATGTTTAGCTCTCTGCTTCTTGCTGGTGCGTCTGAGTCAGAAGAGAATAATAAATGTGTCTGAGAACGTCAGCAGAAGCAGAGCGGAGCCGGTTAGTCAGTGAGGAAATGTCCAGAAAGCAACATGGGGGTCAGGATCCACACTACACACGTTTGTTAAATCAAACCATGTAGTAACTCAAATACATTCACACAGTATGGAGGGCTTTAAACTGGTTTGAACAGCGTGTGACATTAGTCAGTTAAAACGTTTTTTGGCTGCTGTGTAATTTCAAAGATTTACAAAAAACCTATGCTGTCTAAGACATATCCTCATCCTCCTTATACATCCTGAAAGTTGGCAACTCTTGCCAATCAAAGTCAACTGAGTGTGACTAGTTAAGACGCGCTGAGCACTTTCATCTCAGTTAAAAAGCAGGATCAAATACTTGTTTCCCGGTTTAAGGTCTCGTAAAATACCTGCAAGTAACATATTGGGATTCTGTGTCTGTGTGTGTGTGTTTAGTGGAACAATCAGTGATGCAGACACACACACATCTGGTAGCCTACTGCAGCACCATACAGAGACTTCTGTCCAGTCAGCATTACTCAGTCCTCCAGGTGATGTGTAGCTAGGACTCTGTAACGGCTCTGGGTGATTTTCCTGTTGTTCAATGTCTATTCGTGGACAGTTCTAGTCAGAAAGTGCAACAGATCTGAGGGTGAAGCAAAGTTTGAGAGTTCATCTCTGAATCAGAATGAAGGCAAACTTGTGGGAAACATGTTTTCATCAAAGGCTGCTTATACATTCAAAAATAAACTCCCTTTGACTGATCTATTCATCCATATTCACATCCCTGAACGTTCAACAAAAAACAACAACTCTTCCCTGAAATCACGTGAGCATTTCCTGTAAATACCCATGCAGACAAGAAAGACAATACTCCGTCACCCCGCCAATCACCACACATCTGTGGGTTTACATGTTGGGGAAAAAAGGCTCTCGGTGGGATGAAGAGTGGAAGAACTACAGCTCAAACTTAACAGAACGCATGTTGTTTTACGAGGAAAAAACCCTGAGAGGTTAGGTCATGATGAGACAAAAGGGATTCCAAAGTTGAGTCCCTTGTTCTCAATGTTTGATGTTACAGTGGATATAAGTACCAAAGAAAGCACTCAAACAATAAAGATTTAGGTTTTTTTCCATGAACAAAAACAAGAAGAGGAAGGAGAGTTGAGGGCATCTCTTAGTCTCTAGGAATGGGATCAGGAGAAATGAGTGTGATGAGTAAAGGAAATGAAGAGATGGAGGGAGATTCCTCTTCCTCACGTCTGTTTTCTGTTAATCATGCTCTTATAATCTCACTCCATCCTCCCTTCCACCCCGAGGCCCAGCTGTCCAAACCTCTGACTTCATCACTTCTGCACTGGATGCACGCTTCAAAATACCCAGATAAATGTTTGCTTTGTTCCATCACAAACGCATTCTGACAGAAGTTTTAATTAAAACTATGTGCAATATATACTTTATATACATATGCCATCTTTAATAACTGTAACATATACCCGGCTGCTAAATCCTAAGAACTGCTACAGGATGTATGATCTGTATTTTTGAAAATTATGTAACTTTTTTTGTTTTTATCTTTTTTTAGCATATTGTTTATTATATTATAACGTAGTACTTTTTTTAACGCATTTAAGATATGCAGCACTAAGCTGTCTGTGGCTCTTTCCTGCTGATTCTGTCCTTGGCCCCCCTTGTTAATTAAAACTGCTGTTTTTATTCTCCATGCTGTTGCTTGTTTCAACACATGAAACAGTCTTATTTTGTAAGGGGAGATCCTCTAGGGTTTTCAGGGTGACTATTATCAACGTTAGTTTTCACTAGTTATTCTCTTGAACTCGATTTTCAGGAATGGTATATTTAGTTTGAGCGTTTCCTGTCAGAACACCTCACCATATGAGCTATCAGGTTCGTTTGGTGTGAGAACTTGACATTTCACTCTAATTTAAAATCTGCCCACTTCCTTCAGGTGTAAAATAGAAATAAGTTGAAGTCTTGTCATGAACTATCTCACTCCAAAAAGGGACGTTTTACTGAGAAACAAAAACAGTTTCACACTGATGGTTAAATACCCTCAGTCAGAACATTAACTTTTGAGGGTGTTTGACAATTTTCACCAAAGTTGTGAAATAACCTCACCTTAAGAGCACTGTCAACACTGAGTGTTCACTTCAGCAACAGCCCATGAGAACATCTCCTTTAATGTAGAAACAAGGGCTTCGGCCAACACACACAACCATGTGTCCAAGGCTGTCCAGAGAGCTGGGGGGAAACAAACAAAACCAGAACTTTTCAAAGGAAAAAAGCCCCAAATGTCCACATATTTGCCGCGGAATGGAGTGTTCTTATGTGACCCGCTAGGAACCTCCCTACTCTCATTCCTTGACCATTTCTGGGACATGATTCTGCAGAATGAGTCGTGAGTGATGTTCATGCTCATAAAAGGGCTTTAAAAAATATTTTCAACTCAGAGGAAACATAGTGACAATCGCTACAAAACAAGTATGCAATGTGCTTTCATTGACATGTTACAAGCTTGTGCAAAGATCTTTGTAATTTCTGCATGAGCAAACCTTTCTAGTGACAGCTGTTTTATTTGTCGGACATGATTAATCGTGTACTGTTTGGATCTGAAAAGCTTCAGTCAGGTAAAGGCATAGATTTGTTTTCCTGGGAAGCAGTTGAACGGTGGATATTTGGACTAAAGAAACAATCTGCTGCTACGCTTCAAGCTAACAAAAGAGGTGGAGAATTAGTCTTGGAGAAAAATTCCCTTTCCATGAGGAGATTTTCAAGATGTTTGCCACGTGGCTTCAGACAAATAATCACCACAAGCCCTGTGCAGGCGCTTTCTAATTAGAAATTGTTGGTAAACCTAACTAAGCCCACTTGATGACTTAATGCATATATCCTTTTCAGCGTCTCATAAAAGAGTCTTGTTAAATGTTTACTGGCAAGAGAAAGCATGTGGTAAGAATCCAAGGCTGAAACCTCTTAATACCTGTAAATTATTCCACGTGTGTGCATGTGGATTTGGCGTCTTACCTGTGCAGTGTGCATGTTCTTTCCATGGCCCTCAGCTCCTGTTGAACCCCATTTATCTCTGGAGGAGGACAAGCAGGATGACAGCTGTGGACACATTAGTGTCAGGAATAAGTCTGAAGCCCCTCGAAGCCAGGGAGCATGAAAGAGGGAAATAAAGATTGATGGGCACCAGGTCAGAGAAGACAGAAAATAATATGTGATTGATGTAACCAGATCTGCTAGATTAGAGTCTCTCAATTATTGGAACATACATTTTTCAACTGACATTAACGTTTTATATATTTCAAAAAGGGGAAGCATGAGATAATAGTACAGTGTCCTAAACTGACCAGCAGGCATTAAAATAAACACGTTCAGACCACTTCCTCTGGTCTTAATGTTAAAGTCAATGTTGAATGACGTAAGTGTCAGATAAAAACCTTGCTTCTCTCAAATGATAAAAATGAAAGGAACCAACAGAGACTTGTTTTGCCACCATGTGTTTTTGTCATGAGCATTTTGGCTTTAAGAGGAGAGTCTTTTTCTGCTGCCAGGGACACATTATCCCTTTCTCTCACACACAAACGGTGTGCACACAGACACTCATAATTTAAATCATGATAGCTTTATTTCCTTTATCAGAAGCAGATGTCTATGCTACTGGCTCTGGTCATGCTCTCTGTCAATATGTCACTCATGCAAGCTACTGTCTCCTTACATTATTCATACAGTTAATGTTTTATAAACTCAAACCTATCAGCAGAACAACGGACCAGCAAGTTCAAGGACGAATAACAACGCTTCTTGTTCCATGGTAATCATAAATCCAGTGTACATGGTTGTTAAAAGTTGTGATCACTTGCTGAACATCCAATCTGATCTTTTCAGTTGTAATGCATTTGGATTGTTTTCAATATAATGTCAACACTGTGTAGGGAAGCTGCAACGTGTCATGTACACGTGATACAATATGTTTGAACTAAAGGAGTCGTGAATTTGACTTACAAACACACATATGGGGCACACGCACATTGTCAGAGCCTCGGGGGCCTCACTGCCTTTGGAGAGAGGCCAGAAATAACAGAGAAGCTCTGACATGATTGATTGCACCTTTGGCCGCCGATTACCACAGAGAAAGCCAATAATAACTTGACATGGGACCAGCTTATCAGAGTGATGCCGCTCCTCTGCAGGCATGACATTTGAAAAACAGGATCTCCAAACACCAGATTCAGAGCAATGGTCAGGGATATGTTTTGGTGCTGATGCCTGTTAGTACATTTGCTGACAGCAGAGTAGGAACTTTATGATTCCACATTGAAGCTTTTTAGAGGAAGAGATCACTGTGAGACTGTACTTGTGATTCAGTGAACCAGGACATTGACCACACTCTTACTTAATTTGTTCCTGTGACACAGGAACACATTTAACATCCCTTTAAAAGCACTACCCTGAAATGTAAGTTCCTCATTTGAAACCCACTTTACATACCAGTGAATAAAAAAAGGGCTTAAATGTGCTTTCGGCAGCGAATAACTCAATCTGTTGAATGGCAAATGCAGGTGTGCGTGCCTCGTTGCTTTCCAGGAAACAGACTGGCAGCGTTTCTAACTGCAGCATAACTCTATTATTTCAGACATTTATGAAAAGAAGAGATACTGAATGCGAGCCTGGATTTCATGCAACACTGCTCACAAACGATGAAGTGCTGAAAGTGTTACTGATAGCTTGTCTGCATGAACCACTTATGGAAAATAAATCCCCTTCCTCACAATAATTCTCTCCATCTGCATTACAACACAGAAACATCTAATGTGTCTCTCACAGCGCTAACCGTGTGCCACGAAGCAGGAAATCCTTACTCTTCTGGCCTTGTATGAGTACAGTTCTAATGAAGCGAAACAACTGGTTTTCTAAAAGCCACGCAGGCACCCCCCTTGGTCTTCTCTTCCCTTATCAGGCTCTCTTGGCTCTGAGGACCAGCTATGAAACAACGTTGGACAACTTCCATTGCAGAGAGAGACTGCTGGAGCCGTACTATCACAAACAGCAGGCCAGAGAGGAAGGTCTGCTCGCTGTAGCAGTAGCTGACGTGGAGTTACTCGTGAAACCCACACACACACACACACACACACATTTGCAGCTGGAGTAACTCGAGCTGACTGTTTGACAGCCAGCCAGTGAACCTTGAGGTCCAGTGCTGAAGACTGGGAGACGGAGCAATGTTTCTTTTCAACAATATGTAGTAAAGGCTTGGGAATGTACACAAACTGACATATACATGTGATAAACACAGACACACTCCCGCAAAAATCAACATCCATGGAGTTCACCAGGACATACAAGACACTCTTCACACACATATTTCAAAATGACAAATTGACAATGCATCATGAACCCAAACAGAATCTATTGGACAGGATATTTACAGAGACATCTTAACTTTAGGTATCCAGCATACCTGTTGCTCTAATTGCAGCGACTGTATAACCTAACGATTTTCTTTGGAAAAGGGTCACAGATTAAGCTGCATATCAAGAAAGGTCTTGTGTATAGGAAAAGCCTAAAGCAAGATTGGATATCTGAGACATTCCCTTCATGTCCACTCTTTCCATAATGGTTTTGCGTTTCATCTTCGAATTAATTGCAGACCATGGCCTACCGCAGAGAGAGGAGTAATGGAAAAACTCATTATGATGAGTCTTCACAGAAAAACTTTCCAAGTCTCGGTAGTGGTGAGTAGAATGGAAAACTCATCGTGCCCCCAAATATCAGCTGAATCTCTCACTCCTGCGCTCTCCTCTAAAACTATTTAACCAAGATGAAGTCATCATTACATAATCATCCTCGTGCCAATGCCAGTCCCCTCCACATTGTGCGCATGGAGCCAGATATGTTTGGTATGTGATTGGTCTGGACTGGGTCAGAGAGGGGCTATTTCAAAAATCCAGGGAGGGTAACAGTCCCTCATTCCTGCATCCATTCAGACCCTCTTCATTACACAAACCACTCAGATACAGATACTTAAAATGTCTAAGCACTATCTGTGAGAATCAATAGCCAAGAGGGGAACAAATGACACGTATCAGAGTATGGTAATGTTGCAGTGGATCACAGACACTGTGAGATGGCATAAATGGTCTACACATTTAAAACATGCGTATTAATCAAATATGAATATTTTAAACTGGAGGAATTACTTATTTTACATTTATGTGCCAGCATCATGCAGAGGATTTGCTTTTAAATAAACGTTGGTGTCCTCTGAGTTTAATGTGTAGAGTTGAATGCAGTTGCTAGCAGTAGTCTGACATCTAGTGGTCGATGCTAAAAACTGCTTTCATTATATGTCCCGGGTGGTATGACCCTGCCAAACAAAGTGTAACACATATGCTTTGGGCATGCATTGACCCCTTTAGTTTTAATTTGTTAACACATATTTGTTTAAGCAAGATTTTTAACACAGTATGTAACACGTAATAATGCAAGATCAACCCTAAGGTCGTTATAATTTGAGGCCACAATGTTGTGTAACTGTTGAAAAATGAGACTTCATCCCAACAAGACCACAACTCAAGGGACCCACAATAAATGGGTTTTCAGGGCCTCTAAATCTCCAGAGTCATGTAAAGGACTGGCAAAAACAATGACAAATCACACACCTTTATATAGGCTATAGGCCTACCTGACTCAAGTGACAATGTCAATCAGAAAAACATTTCACAAATGCTTATTAAAGCAGACGTTTTTATAAAAGTTTTAAAGAGAATCAACATGAGAAAAAAAGTGTATGCCTACCTTTGCAGGTCTTTTGGCAGATGAGCCTTCAGATGCAGAGAAGTCTGATGTGAAGACGACAGTAGATCGAGATTCAGGTCCAGTTTGGATTAACGAAATTATTCAATTGTTTACATAACCAGTATCTCCATGCTTCCATTTTCAAAAGTACCAGTGAGTTGATTGAAATACTGTGATGAAAATGTACTTTGTGAATTGTAGTTTGCTAAAGTGTTAAATTGACCTCCCAAATTCCCAAAGCCCTAGCTTTGCAAATTCCCAAAGAAGCAAAATATCTCCGGAACCTTTTCGCATGAAAAACCTCGGACTTCTTTTGCGACGGATCACTTGGTGTCACACAATTAGTTGTCCGTCAAGCACAGTAGTTGAGAAGCATAGGTATTGATGTAAATTAAGTATTATTTTCTTACTAATACCTGTATTGTGAATCGTTTTGATGGATAGCTTGGAGCAGAAAGATACTGAAGCGACGGCGCCGTCAGTTATCGACCGATATTACACACGCTGGTACAGAGCAGGTAAATATAAATGTTACAGTTAGCCATGCGGTGGCTAACTGAGCTAACGTTAGTTGGACTTCAAACCTCAGGCAGAGTAAGCATGTTTTTGATTATATTACCAAGATTTACAAGTTAAATGTGTTGTTTTATTTAGATATGAAGGGGAACCCGTGTGAGGACCATTGCATCCTACAGCATTCAAACAGGTAAGGTAACAGGGGTATCATGGCTAACTTAGAATTGGTTTCATTACCTTTAATGTTAAGACACGAGGAATTAGCTTTGGTGTAAAAATGGTACAAACATAAACACAAAAAGAAGAACACTTTTTATTTTTAAAGGAACAAAAAATAGCACTAATATAAAAACTATTGTTCATTGTTCGTACATATGCAAAACACTGAGCAAAGTCAAATATAATTTAAAATGGAGAGCTATGCAGGTTTAAAAAGAGGTAGTGTGAAACAGAAATGTGCACCAAAGGGTTTACAGTCTTAAAGGTCCCATGTCATGGCCATTTCTACTGATCATAATTCCATTGTTGAGGTCTACTAAAATAGATTTATATTGTACAATTTTACAAAATCTCATAGGTTTGTCATACAGCATCTCTGTATAGTATGTGTATTCACTCTCTGTCCTAAACGGCTTGTTGGAGCTCCTGCCCCCCCTCCCTGTGAGCCCAGTGGCCGTCTGCGGGACAGCGAGACCCAGCCCGAACACACACACACCCGCAGCCTGGCTGGGAGTTTGTGTGTGTGTGTGCTCACACACTGACTCGCAGCCTCGCCGCGTCCTGCCGTCTCAGGGAGGAGAAATCGGCAGAGCTGCAGCTGAGAAAAGATTGAGTGTGTGTGAGGAAGTCCGCAGATTGGTCAATTTGGACCAATCCACAGACTTAACGTAACGGCTCTGCGGACGTAACGTAACGGCTCCACGGATTGGTCCATTTGGGTATGGGCACGTCACTGTACCCAGGAAGAAAACTCTCCAACGAGGCGTTTTGGGACTAGACAGGTATTTTCTGTGTTAGAGTTTTACTCGCTACTAGGGATGGGTATCGCACATAATACCTGACGTGGAAACGTTACTCGTGGATGGGGCTACAGACCTACTAGAAAGACAGTCGAAAACGGTGCATTTCCCCGTCTGAATGTGGTGCACTTTTGCCAAATGTTTCGACAAATTGCTCGTGTTACCGCCCTTACATGCTAAACTCTTATTACACTTTTGGTAACGAGCATTGTCCACATCGAGACGGGGAAAAGTTTAACCACACCTCGGAGTGCGCTATCTCCTCCGTGTGTGTGTGTGTGTGTTGCTGCATGTAGCAGCTGCGTGTGTGTAAACTGCCCCGCCCCCTCGATAGCAGGCGGGGGAGAGATCTCTCGTCTGGATTGGAAAGATCGAAAATACTAAAAATAATCATGGACGCATTTTGCAGTCTTTTTGCATATTAGAAACTGAGTTGGCGACACTAAAACTGCAATATAATGTTTGTGTAGCAATAATAAACATGACATATATTTTACATGTCTCCGCTACCGATAAAAAGACCGATAACGTCGGAGCTTAACGGTACCACGGTCTTTAATAATTCAGCCCCGGGGCCCGTTTTAATACCGGGGCTCGGTACCCATCCCTACTCGCTACAGGGTGTACTTTGAGGGTTTGTGACTCTGCACACCGTTTACATGCATAAAAACCTTCATAACACACAAGGGGATGGGTAATAACCGGAAAAGCATGACATGGGACCTTTTTAAGAAGAACAATATATTGTTTTCATGATGTGCATTAATGTAATGCATAGTGTTTTTATGGGGTGGTGTTGTAGTGAAATCCACACATGGTGGAGATAATTGCAAAACAATTATTAATAATACACTTAAAATCCTAGGAAAAACACGACTTAGTTGTTCATTTTTTGAGGAGACTATGTTTTATTGTATCGATGTGGCTTGAGCCTTTTTGTGTTAGAATTCAATTATTTGAGGAGTTTCCTCAAATAATTGAATATTGTTTTATGGGGGACTTCAACATCAGAAACAACTTCTATCCATTAATGGCACACCAAATAAACATCAACAAAATTAAAGGTTTCCAAATAGTGAAGTCCTCCAAGGGTTTTAACGTTCTAGTCATTGACTATTATGAGTTGTTGCAACAAACTCACACCATATCCTGTCTCACACTATCTTCAACTCTATTCACTCATACCTATTACAAATGACTTCCATTCACTAATATTGTTAACTTGTGTTCCTTCTCTGCAGACTGTGTGTTATCACGTTAGCCGAGACTCACCCAATCCTTCAGGATGGGCGGTCAATCAAAAGCATCAACTACCAGATCAGTGACGGCTGCAGTCGGCTGAACAATAAAGTGTCTGGGAAGTCCAAGCGGGTAAATTCTAAATACTTTATAAAGCTACAGATGATTTGGATTTGCGTGCATTTATCAACATTGTTCAGCTTGGTCTTAAATGCCTCTCAATCTTTTTTTCCCATCATAGGGGGGTCAGTTCGTTACTGATTTTGCACCTTTGTGTAGGATTACATGCACAGATGAAACTGAATACACAATCTACAGGTAAGATAATAGTTTGTTTTTCTAGGCATACATTTCACATGCTTGTATGCATTTCATGATAAGTCACACAAATCATCATCTTTTTAGCTGCATCCGAGGCCGTCTTCTGGAGGTCAATGAGAGTATTTTAAAAACACCCTCTCTCTTGCTGAAAAAGGTAAATATATATTTGTAACTGTAAAATCATCTCATGTGCATATCTGGATACCATGTTTATTGTCACATCTAATTGTGATTTGCCCTCTTGAATTACATTTTATTTTCTCTGTCTATATTGTTAATGACTGCAAAATAATAGTTCCTCTTCCACAATCTTTGAAGTTTCATTTTATCTTATCAAACAAATGTTTATAAATGCTTTGTCTGTCCAATGTGAACAGCCCTTCACTGATGGATACATCGCTGTCATCTTGCCAAAGTTTGAGGAGTGCAAGACCATCACAGAGAATCTTCTGAGCAGAGAGGAGTTCGAGAGCATCGTCTCCAAACGTTCTGTTGCCGAATCTCAACCATCATGACAGAGTTCTACTAATTTAAGTTAAACCCGCGCTGTCAGTCCTGCCAGGTTGGGTAAAGACTGGAAAGAGACTCGCATGTGGTCAAAAGGAATATTTCATTTAATGCAAGCTTCGCACTGTGCCTCTTTACTCTTATTGTTTTCTTATGTTTTTGAATGAAGGAGGTTTCAGAAGGCACTCTGTGTTTGAGAAGATAAAAGCATGACAAAGTACTTGAATTCTGTTTGAATTATTTTTCTAGAATGTCAATAAACAAAAACAGCAGTGATTTAAGAAAAATATTGTTTATTTTTGTATGTGTCACTTTTATTAACCTTTCAATTGTCAAAAGAATAGATGGTCCAAAACTAGATCTGATTTCTTCACTACAATACCCAGCATCCTTAGCTGCTCTCACACTGTACAAAGCATCTCTAAAGCTTAATGTATGTTATTCATCTCTCACACCATCACCTAGTACCAAAGTCATTAACTTAGGATACATACTGTGTGTATATATACATATATATCTATGCTTCATGTACCATATTATACATACCATTTACCATTTAATACATATTGGCCAACCAGGCAGCTTCACAATGATAGTCTTCATAACAAGTACACTTCAAGGCTCCATTTGACACGGGTGCCAGTTCAAATGATCTTTCATTTCTTTAGTGAGAAAAACAATGTCTGACTATACTAATGATAGGATTTCATAAAAGGACAGTGTAAAGTAAGATCCTGACATCCACAAAGCATCTGATTTGGAGAAGCCAGGACCAAATAAAATAGTTCTCCAGTGATGAACACTGAGGTGTAAGAGCCTTACATTTCACGCTAGTAGCAAGCTGTAGATCACAGCGTCTTTATGAGGACACTCATATTTGGCATTAAAGACTGATTTTGTTGCTAACATTCCATGGCAAACTGTATGGAAATAAACCTTTAATCATACGGTGTGGTTGACTTCAAAATACGCATTAATCCAAGTGAGATGACTAGAATGCCAGTGTTCAAAGACAATCACTGTTTCATACTACACAACAAGTGTTAACATTAAAAAGCTTTAACACGTAGACCATAAGAGACTCAAACACAAGGGTTTGGTGGCGTCATGCACGGTGGGTTTTAAGCTGGTAACTTTTTTGTTTTTTTACCCTCAATTTGGCTAACATGTGCAACACGTTTACAGTACACCACGAAGCAAATAGGCTTGTTACACAGAGGCACATAGTGAAGACAGATGTATGGCTGAGCCGAGCATTAAGAGGAGCTCTTTTTCAGATTTTTGATCAGTTTATCACCTCAATATTCAGAGAAGTGATAAAAGTGACTCAAGAATCAGGTTGTGTCAGAATTCTCTCTTGAAGGAGGCTGGCTGCAAATGACAAAGTCATAGCTGATTGTCTCCATCTTGTGGACTGGGGTGGAACTGATCTTCTGGTTAAAACGGCCCCTGAGCACATTGAGCTTGAATCTGCCTTCCACTTCATCATCCAGACAGCAAATGCAAGCTCCTGAGCCGAGGCTACCATCTTCACAGGCTGCTTTAACCCACTCTTAGGGGTGCATGAAGATGAGGGGAGTGAAGTAATTTTCTGGATCACCTGTTCTCCAGAAAGGTGATGGTCGCTATGTGCTGCTCCAATGGAGGATAGTGAACATAGGATTATTTGCTCTCCAGGATGTTTAAACCGGCAATGTGCTGCTCCAAACATTTCACACCAAAGCCATTGCTGTTCTTGATGTGGAGAGCCCCCTCCTCTTTGACAGGTGTGGATGCATCCTGCCTCTCTCTCCAGTCCTGCGGGGAACCCAGGCTACTCCTCTCTGACTTGTACTGCAAACAGACAACATCGAGAGGAAATGTTTAAAAAAAAAAGTAGGAACTTGCAATCTTTTAAAAGTTTGAACCTTATATTTTCCTTATCTGATTTTATGCTGTTTTTCGACAAGTGCAGAAAATGTAAGCAGACACTTTGAGCTACTAAACTAAATCTTCTTAAGGGTAATCTTTACAGAATTCGGAGCATATCTATGATTAAGGGATTGCCTCCACACATCTCTCAACATGGCGATGGCTGAGCTGGCAACTGGCAGCTAACGGTGCCATCATCACTTACAGTGCTAACAATGAAAAAATGGCTGACAAAGCTAACATTGCTATCTTGAGGGTGAGCCGGGGGTCTGATATAAGCTTCAATCATCTAATGTGAGGCTGGCTTTGTAAAGAAAACACAGAGAAGCTTGGATTACAACACAGAGGGAGTATGACTTTCATCTCTTTTTAGGAGGATATTACTCAACTTTTTCTTTACTTAGCAAATAGTTGTTTGGCTCTCAATGCCGTTTGTATAAACTTTCAAGCTACTAATGATTCATTATATGTCCACGTTATGTTCACAGTTTGTTTCCACTGCCCCTAAGTGGCCAAAAAAAGTGTAATCATATTTTTGGCTTCATAAATGTGTTCAAGCTCTTTCTTTTTCATTAAGCAGCTTTTAATCTAACTTGCCAAAACACTACAAGTGCCAGTTGTTCAGTTACGGAGTTTAATCACCTTTTTGTTGAGCTTGTTGCAGAATGGGAGGAGATAAAGCACCACGGTCAAGATTCCTCTGGTTGCCTGAATGGACGAGTCCACCTATTGACAAAAAAAGAAAATATTAAAATATATAAAATATATAGAACTAGAATGGACATGCATTGAAAACAAATGCACAAGAGCGTACACACAGCAGCCTATCAACCACACACACATGTTACTACTTTTCTGATCAGTGCTCTCAGACAGACAGACAGACAGACAGACGGACAGACAGACAGACAGACAGACAGACAGACAGACAGACAGACAGACA
>CALSBZ010046745.1:2954688-2976825 GCA_943591055.1 Gobionotothen gibberifrons
GTGTGTGTGTGTGTGTGTGTGTGTGTGTGTGTGTGTGTGTGACTGCATACAGATGCAGTTTTCCCTATACAAAAGGTTGTTTTTCCTGTTACTTGTTTATAAACCCATTTCTATAGCTTCTTATTAAGAAACTATTGTCAGAGTCCATTAGAGAAGCAAGAACACAAGGTGTCCAGAAATATATATTTAATTATGTTTAATATAGTCAACTGCACTCAACAGATAACTGTCCGCCTTTTAAGTAGGACATATTGAAATGACTTTTTGTAGAGGGCTTATATTGCAAAATAATTTGTGTGTGTGTGTGTGCGTGTGCGTGTGCGTGTGTGTGTGTGTGTGTGTGTGTGTTCAAGAGAAACCGAGAGATGTATGCATTGATGTGTATATACCTGAGTGGAAAAAGTGCGGAAAGATGAGCACAGCTGGAGTCCCTCTTCTGAGAGTACCTTTAAAAGGAATCAGAAAAAATACAAAAATCAAAAAAACGTACACAGAGTGAAACTTTATTTAATTTCAATTCCACCAGAAAGGAGCTCTTGATAGTAAAACAAAACAAAAGCACAGTAAATATTATGACTTGTTCCTGCTGTTGTTATCAGCCCGTCTCTTTCCCCTCTTCCTCTCTTATCTCCTTAGCTTTCCACAGATGGAATAAATCTTGCTGACATTTTGGGCCCTGATTCTACAAATACTGAACATTATCGGCAATAATCCTAATTTAATGGATACTATCCTCCATGCACCGTTTGTTATCATGAGCACACAGCGCCCTCTTTCCATCATAATGATAAGTCCTACTAGTCATGCTCATGCAGACACAAGGGGGAAGGGGATGAAATGATGCTGGCATTTACTAATCCATCGATCTTCCAGCCACAGTATGTGTTCTGTTTAATAAGACAACAGATGCATTCATTTGCAACATCGACAAAACGGGAAGAAAAATCAGAAAGTGGACAGAAGGAGAGATTAGCAGATATGCACGCACATACCTCAGCTTGATGAAAAAGATCTAGTGTTGTTTTCAGCAGCCCCTCCCCTCTGAGGAATCAATATGGGACAGAAAATGAGGAAAGGAACAATGCATTAGACTAGAGATGGATGTGGACAAAATACATCCACAGCAATCATGAATTGCAACCATTGGGAATGAATCATAGTCACGTCAACTGTGTCAGCACCTCTAGCTATGACTGGTAAATATCGATAGCTGAGCGCTTGGGAATCCTATTAACAGTAAGCCTCTAAAGAGATTCATGTGGATGCTTAAGAGGCTTTTCAGTATTGAGCTCTGAAATGTATGTAACAGTTTAATAGGAACGTGTGCGTGTCTGCGTGATGCGTAGAGCTGATGTGTCACCTGGTGAACAAGTACATGTTGTAGGCCATGCTAGCCAAGCTCTGGCTCTGTCGGACGATGTCGTGCTCCTGCTCCTCCCACTTCTCCACCTCTGTGTCCACGTCTGATGACAGCAGACGGAGCTCCAGGCCCAGCTTGGCCATGCTGCTCTGCTCCTGAAAGCACACAAAATAATTCAATATAGGAAAGTCTGAAATATGATGTATGTCCTTGTCATACATTTGTATTGG
The DNA here is from genome assembly GCA_943591055.1 of Gobionotothen gibberifrons. Lineage (NCBI taxonomy): Eukaryota > Metazoa > Chordata > Actinopteri > Perciformes > Nototheniidae > Gobionotothen > Gobionotothen gibberifrons. The sequence goes on from CALSBZ010046745.1 coordinate 2,956,279, forward strand.
TAAAGAGGGTTATTTTCATTTGTTAACACCATAATAAATTCTATAATCAGCATAATCCCCCTCCCGGTGGTGGAACAGCATGTGAGAAACTGCCAACCCAGCAGAATCACAGCCTATTAGCATTAGAACACCATCAATTTCTCAAGCGAGTGACACAACGTTTCCTGGAGATGAATATACTGCTGTCAGAACAGGAAACAGGACGTGTCATGATGTATTGTCCTGAAAGCCAGAGGAGTGTATGATGTATGCTACCTCTGCATCCAACTTGACAGCCTTGGCAGTCTTCAAGTTAGCTGTGTGTTTCTGTGTGAAAACAGAGTGGCATTAATCACAGGATTACTAACCATTTGATGATTGGAATATTCATGAGGATGGCTGTGTGAGAAACTCACCCCGGCTCTGGGAAGTGACAAATAAGATCTTTTTTCTGTAAAAAAAGAAACATAAAGCAAAAATAATCCTGTTATTTCTCTTTGAAATTGTAGTACTGCAACTTGTTTGCTTTTAACACTATCCATCCTTGACACATCTTTCATCACACAAAAAGAGCAGCATGGTTCATTTTAACCTACTACAACGACGATAAACGGATGTTCACGGGGAAGTTCACGAGAGAGCAATACAATCCAATCTCTCTACTGTCAATACAACACTTTCACATACTATCTAGGCTTTACAGGACTATAAATGTGTGATGGACGTGATCCTTTCAACCTGCTGAGCTGCACTTCCAAATGTTTCCTGCGTTTTATGTGAAAGTCACATTCTTGAGGGCAGCCAGGTCTTGGAAATATGCCAAAAACATATTTCCCCTGTCTTTGAGATTTCTCAGGCTTACAGTGTGTGAAAGCACAAGGTTGATACGAACACACACGTTTGTGTGCAAGGACAAATGTAAAGTAGATGCAAATAAACACACAGGTGTCAGTAAGGATAACATCTGAGAGGCCATTCATGATTTGAACACTTTGGGTAACTATACATATTGAATGGAGAGAGGGAGAACAGAAGAAGAACGAATGCATGGGTGTTTAATGGCTTTTCACAAAATTATTCACACAGTCAATGATGGTACATTTTTATAAGATATTTAAGTCGCTATTTAAATGTTCAAATTCTGCGTGTGCAAAATTATTCACCCAGGCTTTTATCTGAGACTTTCCTTCCTCTAAAATGCCATTGACAGCACATTTGGCCTTCCCCTTTTCAATCTTCCTGAAAGACTCTTAAGTCTTATGTATATGCTGACCCTCCTAAACGCACACATTAATAGAAAGCGCACCTCGCCTGCCTTCAAAGACGTCGTTGATCTCTCTCAGCAGCAGGGCCATGTCACAGAGCTGAGACTCCCACGCCTCGCAGAACACCTCCAGGTTCTCCTTAGCGATCTTACTGGACGGGTGGAGGGCCAGCGTCTGGGCTGCAGACATGATCTGAGAGGGAGCGGCAAGAACGAAACATGAGAACATTTGAAAAGTTGATTTTGTATGGCAGGGTAAAATATGCAGGCACAGTAAGAGACAGAGAATCTAGAACAAGGAAACTCACTGTGATGATTTTCAATTTAATCAGCCGTTGATTTTTATCTAAAAGTTAATCAAAGGGTTGCTCTGAGGTTGAACACAAGGTTGGAAGCAATCCCTTTCAAACTTACTGAGGAAAAAGAGGAACTAACACTAGACCACAACTAAGGCAAGCCATCAATATGTCTAATATTAATGTTTTACCAATGTTAAAAGCTTTGTAAGTTTGTTTTCTTGATGGGTTGCATTCTCAAACTTCTCTTGGCTGTGGGTATAAGTTGGCTACACTTCTCTTCGAATCCTCGTTCATTAAGACCGGAATAATGGATGATAGATTAAACCACCATCTTCACTCTCTCTGGCTTCACATCAGAGCCTTCGTTCTACTGCTACACCCATTACATCGAATACTGTTATACTAGAAACTGCCCCCCCCAAACATGGGCAGGTAGGAAATAACCTTACCCAGAAGAAGCAACTTAAATACTGTACATATACCAATCATATTAGTACTTCATACATATTGCTGTCAATATAATAAAGAGTAACCTCTGATGCCAAAAATAATGTCAGTGAAATAAGCCAGACGAAAAATATATAAATAACCATAGTAACTCATCATACAGATTTATAACACACAATTCAATCAGATGTTCACTAAACAAATTAGATGCTATGGATCAGCATATCTTTATTGCATGACGCATTATATGCTTTTCTGAACTCAAGCTTGCGTCATGATTTAAAAACACATGAAACACTATTATATCGGCAAACAAGTCTGGTTTAAAACTACAGCTACTGCGCACACTTGCATGTACACACGCACAGTGTAGTATTTAATAGCCAATTACCCTCTGGGCCACCCCTCCATTACTCTGGGCAGGCAGAGACGTATCATCGCCGCCGCCGCGTTATTGATTGGTTGACCTTTGAACTTAGGAGTGGAGCCATCACTGCAGGGTCACAGGGGGCCTGACATTCGCACCGCGGGACGAGAACATTCTACATTGCTGGATAATTACTGGCAGGGATGGTTTCCAAGAGCAAACATAATTAGATTTAGCAGAGTGAGGACGAGGTGGACAGCTTGTTCTCAGGTGGAGGAGACGGGAGATAATTTGTCTATTCTCCCTCCCCTCTATGTGTAAGTAGGATATTGCTCAGGTGTGATTTCACTCCAAGACTCCTGTGTAACCGGTGTGATTTGATTGATATGCAATTAAAGTGTTGAATGTTATGGGTTAGGTTAAATTAAGGTTGACCTGTATAATAGGGTCGATTTCAAACTAACTAAGGCGTGGTGTTTTACACAGATATTTGGGGTCAAATTCACACACATACAAAAACTAAATCCATAGAGGTTATGTTACCTGTGGGCCAATGACATGGAAGGTCTCCTCAGCATGTATACAGGTGATCTCCAGGGGCTCTGTCCCCGAAACATGGCACAGCAGCCGACATGTCTGAAGTAAGAGACACAGAGGAACCAATTTGTGACCAAAAGTGCTTCTGAGGTTTGAAGACACTTATAAATGTTTAAATGTGCTGTATATTCTACCTTACAACAAATCTAAACGCTTACTGGCAAAACACAAACATGGGTGATCTCACCTAAGTGGGTGAATTATATATATTTAGCTGTATACAGTAACCTAACCACTGCATCATCATAAATGTAGGTGGATTGAGGTCATCTACACAAAAACCCTATACTGTAGGCCTATGTATGATTTAACACTAGAACCGCCAGAGATTTGTTATACCTAAAACCGCCACCGGGGTCAAATTGACCCGGTATTAGAATGCATTGATTTTCAAGGTAAAAGTAGGCTATTGCTTTAAAAAGAAAAATTGTCCTGTGGTATTGGTATTTTGACAAGCAATTTTGTTAAATTGTTTCGTTTATTAACGCTACAACATAGCGTTTCGTGAGGCGGTTGTAGTTGTAGGGTGTAAGCAAACAGCTGTTTGCTGCGCAGCGCAGCGCGAGCAGTCTCCCGTGAGCGGGAGCACGCTCCTTCACTACAGACTGTCGCTATATATCTATCTATCTATCTCTCAATCTATCTCTCAATCTATAAGGAACCGCAGTAGACAAAAGGCGTTGCTATAGCAACATTTCACGCGAAAAGGGGTGGGGTCAATATGACCCGCTGGGCGGAAATAGGTATAAATGGCAATTCTTTTGCCGATTTCTTCAATCTGACTTCATCTTGACCATTTTTAACAACATAGGGTGCTACATAACACACTTTCAGGGAAAGTCACGGACTGGGAGACTTTAATATTTAATTGAAAAAAAGCTCTGGGTCAAATTGACCCGATTGGCGGTTCTAGTGTTAAAGAAGCATAAAAGAAAGCCACACTTTAATGGTGGTTTAGCTTTCCTTTAGGTGCAACAATAGTGAGTGAATCTTTAGTCTGCATTGTTAAGTTTCAGAGTGAAAAAAAAAACATTTGTATACCTTTTTCGGAAACTAATCTTCTAGAATAATCTAAAAAGAAATGTTATTTCAAATGTTCACATTCCACAATGTCCCTTTTCAAACTATACTGTGCATTCAGTTTGTCAGGGCCACCAACAAAGACATGGCAAAGCCTGCAAGGCATTTTCCTGCTCAGTGTTTGCACAACAAAGCCTCATGTTGACTTTCATTTAGTTGAGGATTAGAAGTGTAGTCTAAGATGTCATTCATTTCAAACTGTGTGTGTAGCAACTTTGCAACTCATGGAGAACTAACTTTCTCTAAAGACATATTTTTTTATCCTACGAAGATAAATTGATGAAATAAGTCAAATATAAACTTCACTGTTCTTTCTCTTTTTCCAATTTCAACACCTCAACTAGGCCCTACTGTTAAACTTCTCCCGACCTGTCTGATTCCTTTCCTCTGGCCTACGTACCTCCACCAGCTGCTCCTTCTGCTCTGTGAGGGTTCGGGAATACTCGGCCACTGCCTCCAGGTTTCCCTCGGCTCCTGCTGCTTTGAGAGCCCGCAGAGGCAAATGTTCCCCGTGAACTTTGAGCAAGTCAGTGGTACGACAGACAGCCACCTTATGGAGCTGGAGGAGGAATGAGAGATACGAATAAGAATAATAAAAACAATGGGGAGTAATGGAGGCTGGAAAAAACACAGAAGAAAGAAAGTTGAGTAAGAGACATAAATTAGAGTGGATTTTGAGAAAGCCGAGTTAAAAGAAGAGAAGCACAGATGACACGAGTTGATAGCGAGACGTCAGGGAAGCTGAAGAGCATAACTTCTAGTGAGAATAATGTCATGTCTGTGTCTCACTCTACAGGAGACAGACGGCAGCTCACCTCACGTCTGAGGTCATTGAGGCTCTGACATGTCTTCAGGATGGCCACCTCCATGCCCTCTGTGGCTTCTTTGGCATGGACAGACTGCTGCTCCGGTGAGACAAGGAGAGGAGGAGGGAAATAAAACATGAGACCCAATATGGTTTTACAGTCCCACACATCTACATTATTAACTGGAAGAGTGTGGTAATAGAAAAAGAGTGGTTTGGAATTCAATTTATTGATTTTGTTCTGAATATGCAAAAGAGAGCCAGATATTTCAACATGTAGGTTTGTGTAATGAAACAAGTAACTATATCAATACAATATTATACAACCATGTTAGACCCATAGCTCCAATGGGAATAAAAACTATAATTGTTACTAAACTTTCCACAAGCATCTAGGCCGCAAATTGGACTGTGCAGAACACACAAGAGTATTTACACATTCAGATGTGTGTGCAATTTCAAAAATATTTAGTGGATGGTCTTTTCAGTTCTCAAATGAACCTTTAATTGCACAGGCTAGATGAGGCACAACTGTACAATTATGTGGCAGCAGTCGACAAAGTTGACAATGAGAAACTGCGGCATAATGTTTCATGCTCTTCAAGGGCAAGGAGACAGTGCTGAATGGCAGCAAGATATAGAAACACTACGTGATGTTTCTCCCTCGGCTGAGTGAGCCTTCATAAAAACGTTATTCAGTTGGGTTAATGTGCTCTGTTCCACGAGGGATGTATGAAAAGAACGTGAGTAGGCAAAAATAATAACTGGGTTAGCTGGGGAAGAAGTCTGGGTCAGTGTATCATGCTGTGTGTGTTGAACAGACATTGACATGTGCCTACAAGACACACACAATATATTAAATATTTCCTTTTAGTTTATCACCAACTCCCCATCATTCCTGCCAGCAATTGTTGACAACAACAATCCATTTAACATCTCTTCTTCTTTGCTTGGATAACTCTATTTTGGATCTTATTATCATACTTCTTTTACAAGTGTCCTCCAGATGAGGTACTTATTATTTTTCTCCATATGGTAGCATATGTTTTTATGAATAATCCTGTAGGTGTATGTGTCTCTCTGCCAGCGTGTGTGCTCGGGCCAACGTACCGCCTCCACCCAGGCGTGCACCAGCTGCTGAGTGTCCTGCCGGGCCAGCTGGCACAGACCCAGGATGGCCTGCCGCTGCTCGTGGCTGGTGTAGGCCGAGTCAGTGAAGTCCTCGGTCCGCTCCACCAGCGCCTCCAGCTGGCCGCCCATGCTCTGAGGGGACAGGGTGTACAGGTTCTCCCGCAGGCATTCCACGTTGCACTGCAGGAGGAGAGATGGGAATTAGGGATGTGAGTTGAAGAAGGCAAGGCAAGTTTATTCATAGTACCTTTCAACACAAGGCAATTCAAAGTGTTCAAAATGGCATTTAAAAACACTCATTAAAAAACAAAGATAATCAAATAAACATTACAAAAAAAGACATGAATAAAAGTTACAGTGCATATGAATAGTTGGTACCACTTTACAATAAGACTACCCTTATAAAGGATTCATAAAGGGTTTATAATTAGGTTATGAATTAGGTTGTAAACACTTTATTAATCATTAAGAACCATTTATAAACCAGTTCTAACTTCTAACATAGTTTTCATACATCAACACAGGCTCACTATTTGGCAAGATGACTAAGCCTTATATTGGCTACTACATTTTTTTATTTATTGTGCATGGACATTACAATAACAAAATGAGACATTCCTATCTCAGACACACACAAAAAAAATACAGTCAGTATTTTTTAAAATAGTATATTGGCTACTTGGCGAGAATCAACTCAGTGAACAACAGATACCAAGGATGCTGGCTGATGAAGTAAGCTAAGTAGCCAATATAAGACTTAGCAGTACAGATAAATGTGGGCTCACTATTTGGCAAGCAACCGATCACAGTTGCCCTGTTTATCTCATGTCTTATAAAAGCTTATTAATGATTTATAAAGTGTTCACAACCTAATTAATAAATGAATTGCAAACTATTAGTACACCCTTTATAAGGGTAGTCTTATTGTAAAGTGTACCGAATAGTTCAATTAAAATCAGCGGCAAAAAGAAAAGTCTTCAGCCTGGATTTAGAGTTGCAGCGGACCTGCAGGTTTCTGGGAGTTTGTTCCAGATATTTGGAGCATAATAACTGAAAGATGCTTCTCCATGTTTAGTTCTGACTCAGAAAGTAGACCAGTCCCTGAATACCTGAGAGTTCATAATTAGCAGGAGATCAGAAATGTATTTTGGCCCTAGACCATTCAATGCTTCATAAACCAGCAGCAGTATTTTGAAATCAATTCTTTGACATACAGGAAGCCAGTGTAAAGACTTCAGAACTGGAGTGATCCGCTTTCTTAGAGTTAGTGAGGACTCGAAGAAGCATTTTAAGGATTGTTTGAAAGATTAATGTAGTTAGTTTTACTAAACAATGACCTCAAGAGAAAAAACGAATATATTACCTCATCACCAGTTTTGCACTTGCCCTTGTCATTAAATAACAAGGATTGTGGGATGTGTGTTGAGTCTAAAAGGCACCTTGGGCCATCAAAGGTGCCTAATAAATTCTGCAAGCAGAATCTCAAGTACACAAAGATGAGAGCTAATGCATTTTTTTTTCTGTTTCATTCTTATCTTTTCAACAAAGAAGTGCCTTTTAAAGAGCTATCTGTCTCTGCTTATGTGTCCTCAGGTGACAGGTTTACATAAGCTTTTAGTTAAACTCTGCCATTAAGAGCTATGAAGCCATTTATTAAAAGCAGTATGCATCTCTGCGCCCTTTCATTAACATACTTTCTTCCACTTTCATCTCACTGGCAAAGACCCCTTCAAAACGTTTTTTGTTGTTGTTGTTTTTCTTTCATTTGCCACTGCACAGGGAGGAGGGAGAACATTAGTCATAGTGATGCTGATTTTTGGTGATTCACACAACCCTATAACTAAATAATAAAATAGGTAAGTCTGGTGGCTGGTGCTACATATTGATTCTCTGAGTTACATTTGAAGCTGTTGCAACACAGTGATGCTAGCATGTTAATGATGCAACCACACACCAACCCTCTCACAGAGCCACTATAGTATACTTGTTTAAAACCATGGTATGTCTTATTCAAATCAAATCAAGTTTTATTTATATAGCACATTTATAAACGATTTTTAGTCGAGCCAAAGTGCTGTACATATAATAAAAATAGCCTACAGTAGAGACACTTTACAGCAAATACAACAGCACAGATTGTTCAGAATATCAGTATGAGAAAAACGACACCCTCTATCCTTAGACCTTATTATTACTGATATGAATTGAATAGGTCTCTGCCGTTCTTGATACTGATTTTTAAACAGAGCGTAGTGTGAGCATTGGGGTGAGAGTTCATGTGTTTGAGCATGCGCAGGCTGTTCTGAAGTTGTTGTGAGAGAGAATTGAAAGTAATAAATGGAGACGGTGTTTGTAACGCTCCACAAGTACAAAGTTCCTGAGTTTTTTGTCACACAGAATTATCTTTGAAGCCCTAACACCTCGGACGCTACAGTAGCATTAAGCCACAAGAGAATCATTTCTGAACTTCCCAAATACCTCTAATACTGAATCCAGTTCCTGATCCTACCTTGAAGTCCTTGATGCCGTTGTAGATACTGGCAGGGAGGATCTTGTTCTCCCCGCAGCTCCGAGCCTCGGTGACTATCTCGATGACTTGCTCCAGGGCACAGCGCATCCGCTGGAACACCGCGTCCTTGTTGAACCGCGCCGACTCGCAATCTGGGTGCCTCAGGCAAGTCTTGGAAAGGAATTCGATGTGAAATATCAAATCTTCTTCAAATCTATCTTACTCTTTTGAACTCCTACCCTTTTCATGCCTTACAACCACCATTATTCACTCTCTTTGTTTTTTTAATGATTACTTGACTTGGAGTATTACCATTGATCGCAGCATTTGAGAAGCCTTGAAATGAAATAAACTTCAGAAGGCCATTCATCTTTTAAGCTGGACATAATCCATAACCCTTGCCCAAAGGTTCAGTGTTGGAGTTTACCTTGGAGGCTGTGAGGAGCATCATGGTGCATTTCTCCAGCACTGCTCTGGCCGCCGCCATCCGTGCTTTCTTCTTCTCATCCTTTAAGTCCTACAGCACAAACACACACACACACACACACACACACACACACACACACCAGATGGTAATGGGTGGCTTTTCCTTTAGCTGCGACTTCTAAGACCTCTCTGGGTGTCCGATGGACATGAAGCATCAAAAGCATGTGACACATCTCTTTCATGCTGGTATAAAGGGACACACACATGTGACATATATTCCTCTCCAGGTTTACACACAGATGAAGCTTCCCAAGTTAATTATCTCCAAATAAAAAGAGTCGCTTCCAGAATATGAAAGAAGATGTGTGTGTGACCTGCAGCACCCCCCTCCATGTATCCCAATCAGAAATAGACAGCTCGAATTAGGTATTTGGGGATTTGGAAAAGGCAGCTGAATCAACTCCTCTCCCATTACTATGACATAGATAGCAAAGATGATGTGATTATCTGTCATTATTTTTGCCTCCGTGCTCGTCTGGCTTCAATAGACGAAGATGGTGGATTTTCTAAAGGGCTGTGTGCTTGTGCATGTATAAAAGTGCATGAGTGGGAGTGAATATGAGAAAAAATGACAAAGAAAACCAGGTGGCAAATGAGTAAAGGGGGCATTAGCTGTGTTGCGTTGGGGAGAGACATGATGTGTGTTTCAAAACACGTGCTGTGAACAAATTCAAAAAGACGGATGGTCGATCCTCTCCCTGTCTAGATATCGCAGACGGTGCATTTTACATCAGCTTCTGCAGGCAAAGCGCTTTAGCTGCAGAGGCTCAATGTATGCATCAAAGAAGGATTAGCAGTCTTTGACAGAACAAAGATAAAAACCCTTAGTTGGCCTGTTTTCCTCAAACTTTAAGCAAAAGTTTTGTTTTGCATATGCGCTATTCCCAAAGCTGATATTTGCAGACAGAATGCATCTCTGAAAGCATAGGTCAGTTTACATCAATAATGAATTATGATGCAAACAGTGTTTGAGCAGTATGAGTCATAACTGACCTGCACATTTCCCTTTTATGAATTGAGACACGGATAAGGAAAAAAACAATAGATACCCAAAGAAAGAACAAATGTTTTGAGAAGAAGCTTCGTGAGTTCATTATTTTGTGGTAAGAGTAAATATTTGATGAATTATTGATTTCTTGAGTTGACTGCTCATTTATGGTGTAAGTGCAGCAGGTTTCACAGTCAAGTCAAAACCACTGCAGAGTACATCTACATGAGTGAGCAAAATGTACTTGGAATTGATTGAATTAAAATCACCCAATGTTTATAAACTAGACGATATCCATATGTAAGACCACAAATACATTTCATTTATTGAATAAAACGTTATAATGTGCTGACAATTTAGACACTTTAAAACAATAAGAGTTGGTTTCTTCACTTGCTACTCACGTTCTGTCTGTCTCCAGTGAGGTGGGCAAACTCCACCATCTCGTTGCCAAACTGGCTGAAAATCTGTACAAATTCCTGGAAGGTGCTGACTCTTTCCAGATGGTCGAGAGTAACAAGGACCTAAGAAGAATGGAAGATCAGAGTAGTAAGGTGAAAGCCCCCTTATGGTTGTGTTCTTGAAGTCTTCGCACACTGAAACAACCTATTTCTGTTATTGCAAGATATCAGCAGGAGGGACAAAAACAACCCTGAAGCCTTTCCTCACAACAGAACCAAGAGTAAAAGTAATTGTGATATACTGTCATATATCAATATTTTAGATTTGTTTGCATTGCATTTGGGTTACTCCAGTCCTGTGTGACTATTTAAAGGCGGGGTAGGTAAGTTTGAGAAACCGGCTCGAGATACACTTTTTGTTATATTCCATGGAATGCTCTTAATGTCCTGATAGCAATGCATAAAAAAATGGAAGCCGTAATACTGTAAAAACTACGACCAATTATTTTAGCCGGGTCGGCTAAAATAACTGGTTGGCCGACCTGTCTGTCAGCCTTCAATCTCGTGCACACACACACACACACACACACACACTCGTGCAGTGCGCGTGGCGTCATTGGGCGTGTTTCCCGTCAGCTGTTGCTCAGTCCCGAGCAGCAGCAGCCGCTGCAGGAGGACACTTTCACCATGGCAGAGTTTGCATAAACATCGTCTACCGGTCGCAAAAGAAAAACTGTAATGGAGCAAATTATGAAGAAAAATAAAGTGGAAACTAGGAGAAGTCAAACCAGAGTCAATATCGGAGTTGCTTTTCAACTATGGCGACTATTTACGGAGCACACCGAGCTGATATGTAACGTTACCGGCGCAGCCTGCTCTCAGCTAGACGTAACATTTGTAATACATTTTCACAAAACAAACATGCTAGCTTCAAAAATATAAGCACTGACAATAACTGTGTTATACATTTGTTTTACATTCATTATCATGATCTTGTGCGCGTTCATGTGTGTTGGAGGAGGTGCTCTGTAGGAAGTCTGAAGGAAGGGGCGGATTCTTTTCGGCTGTGTACTTTGGAATTTGTGTGCACTCGAGCCGGTTTCTCAAACTTACCTACTGCTCCTTTAAGTGTTCTCCCAAAATAAATCAGCAGATTAAGTTCCAAACCTGCATTTGAGTTAATAGCAGTCTATGTAGATGCTAATTTAGCTGCAGAGGGCTAGCTGGCAGCGCTAACGCAGTATCTTTTATCCCCACCAGACAAAGAGGAGGAAGAGATGTAATTGTGTTTGCCGGTAATGGAGGACAGGGGGCTGTTGACTGTATGTCCAAACGAGGCTAACCAGTCCTGATAAGGCCCCCTGTTTCCATTCTTGGCTCAGTCTACAGCTACATCCGTATCACGCTGTCTGGATAAGAGCATAGCCAGGTACGACGGAGGGAGAAGGTCTCTTGCTCTGCGTTTTTATGTGATCACTAAATGTAGTGTTCCCTCCAATTACCTCCAGAGCACTCCTTAAGGGAGCCAGTGCTTATCTATTAGGAAATAAAAGGATCCAGGATGCTATTTGCGTAGCTGCCTGAGTGTTTTATTTAGGCATGGCTAACCTTGTTGTGTGTATGTGTGCAAGAGACTAAGCAATAGAGCTTATCTATATCATTTTAAGGAGGTATTTTGCATGTCTCACCTTGTTGCGTGATGTGATTATCTGTTTGATGACGATGCGGTCAGCCAGGACCAGGACTTTAGTGACTGAAGAAAGGAGTAAGCGTGCAGCCTTCACCATCCCGGTCCTATCATTGAACACTGTGCCACATCCTTCTGACTGGGATGGCAAGGGTGATCCCGCGTCTGTCAGCTGGGCTATGGCATCACCTAAATGAGGAGAGAAGGGAAGTGTTTGTTTCAGCAACAGAGACAGACTGATATACTGGCCGGGTTGATATATTGTATTTCAGTATGGGGATGCAACAATCGATTCAATGGATATCTGCATTGTACCGATCCCAAACTAGTGCGCTTTTTCTGTATAAGGCTTCCCCTCTGCATTGAAATAGTGGACATACATTGAAGATTTTTTTTAGGCTAGTGCGTGTTTTGATTACATTGAGTTTGACAGTTCATGAGACTTTTGGTTGGACTGAGAGCTTCTGTCTGTCAGATGATTCAGGAAGAGTCCAGTTGAGGAGGGCGACTCAGAACACACCGGAGGGTTTACAGTTCCCATCTGGCCTGAGATCGCCCAAAGGTTCCCTCTGAAGAGCTCGAGGATGTGGCGGCTAGCCAGAAAGACCGTTAGGCGACTTTGCTTTGCCTGCTGCCACTGAGATCTGGACCCTGACAAGAGGCAGAATATGAAAGGATGGGTGGACAAATGATAATTTCCTAAAGGCCCTCAGTCAGACAACACAGCAGCATGATGTCCTTCCAATCTGCCACTCTTCACCTCAGGGAGAACATATCGTCCTAGGCAAGATGAAACACAACGGTACTATATTCAGCACAATGTTGTGACAGCTATGCAAGCCTGACCGAACGCTAATGGCATGCTTTCTGTGTGACATGACACAACCAAGACCCTCACAATTTATACATGGACAAAACATGCAAATGCAAAATATTCGTTGAGCATCAGACTTTCCGTTTTCTCTCTAAACATGAAATCCCTTCACCAAAATAGTCCCTAACAAGAAGAAAATGTCCAGAGTTCAGGGTAAGAGGGAGGAGAGAAAATCTCTCAGAAAAGAGGGGGAAGGGTATATAGCTAGGTCTCTATCGGGTCATACAGCTTGGCAGTCTTTTCGGTTTGGCTGTTTTTTTAAAGAAAGCAGCACTGACAAACTGATTGCATCCGACAGGCTGCTTTTTTGGTGCCAGCTCCGCTAACCAGTTAAAACATCTAGGCCTGGCTGGCAAAGGATGATCAACCCCCATGACACTAGCATGGGGGAAGATGGAGCCAACTTTACCCTTCAAATCCAAGAATATGAATGGTTTGGACTGGGGGATGGATTTGCATGAGCTTATACGTAAAACAGAGAGCTGGTACCTTAGTTTTCATTAATACTAGAGACCTTTGTAACCCTCTAGAACAGCGCTTCTCAAAGTGTGGTCCACGGATCACTGGTGGTCCGTGAGCGCCCCCTAGTGGTGCGTGAGTATATTGGTAAAATCTCACATTTGAAATAAATAAATACATTTCAGTTTTCCGCACTCTCGCGGGAATATCTCCGCAATGGAAAGTTTCAATTTCGATTGCATGATATAGCCCAGCTCAACACCTTCATCACATATGTTGCCACTTGTTTGTACCATTTTCAGGCGATTTGTAATCTGTTCTAGAAAAACGATGTGTTTTTTGATATTTGTGGAGTTAGGTTGTCCGCGAGTGTTTTTTTATTGGTTAAGTGGTCCTTGGTATGAAAAAGTTTGAGAAACACTGCTCTTGAAAAAAACATCTTGTTCTTACATTGAAAATCATGCTTCAGGTGTAATGAATTCTCTTTCTTTCTGTTTGACATAATGATAGATTTTATTCATCAGTGAAAACTTGAAAAGGCTGATCCTGGATGTGTTGGTGCAGCGCTTGTAGACAATAAATCTTGCATTTCTCAATTGAGGGCAATGTCTGTCCGCATGTCAGTCGATTGCATTACAACTTGAGAAAGATCTTTATGCCCCCACAGGATTACTTTGTTGATTCATTCACTTTTAATCCAGCTGAACTTTTTGATTTGTCAAATACTTTGGTTTATAACGAAATACCTTCAAAACTAATCCTACTCTGAGTTTATTGCTAATTAGCCAACACTAGCATGCTGACAATGCTAAACTAAGATGGTGAACATGGTGAATAGTGGGTGTTTCTCAATGTCGAGTACGCTTGCTTGGTAGGACATATCTTCCGAGTCACTTGCTTCAGAAGCGAGGCAAGAATACTTCCTGGCATTTGGAAAACGAAGAGTGGAACAGGCGAGCAAGTGTGCAAGTGTGCGTCATATGAGAGGCCCCGCCTTACATTTTCCGCCACAGATTTGGGGAAATTGGTCCGTGCGCAAAGCATTGTGGGGATTTTAAGACAGCGGAGTCCACACATGTGCAGCCTCGACATTTCTCGCTACGAAGTACGCCGAGCTCGGTAGAATTCCAAGTATGCTGGACATTGGAACAGTCCTTCGGGGGGACTCTATGACGTAGTATGCTTGAAATAGTGGCTCTGGAGCAGCTTGACTCGACATTGAGAAACACCCAGTATCTCTGCTACACATAAGCAAAAGAGTTTAGCTCAAAGTATTACAAAAACGTTTTTCTGTATAGTTTATACATCATTCATGAGTGAAAGCTGAGTGAAAGCTCACTCAACACTTGTGTGTTGGAAAAGTGATAAGAGGTAATCTTATTCCCATGTTTTACCAATTGATTGCCTAAACATGTAGTCCAGTATTACAAATACTGATGGACTGTATGAGCTATGATTTTATTTTGATTCTTCCTACAGTCATATCTTGAATCTTAAGATATGAGGTGAAAGATGAAGTGAGACAGCAGTTTGTGAATGTGAGAATGACACTGAGAGACTGAGTGAAAGAGACAGAGACAGAGATCCAACACAGATTGCCTCCACTGAACTGCCTCATTGGATCTGTTCACCGCTCTGATGACGGGCGGCATCTAATTAAAGAGTGCTTTCAGCCTGCCTTTATTTCATTCATTATAGCGCACAAGGCTGAAGCCTGCCTGATTAAACTCTCCCTGCGGCTAGGTATTAGAGAATGTCAATCCTTCACTAACTAGCCATTCTCTCTCCTGGATACTAACAGCTTCAAAAAAGTATTTCTTTTTAATCTCTGAAAATGTCTCTATCATTATATTAAATGGTCAGAGAGACAGCAAGTGTTGGCTTTCTTTTTCATCAGTAAACTGTGTAAGGAATGCAAGGCAAAACTGTGAAAATGCCTTCCTAAGAGGAAAGTGAGAACTAGAATAAATTAGTCGTAGCGGGTACACACATCCAGACAATTGCAAATGCACACACACATAGGCTTCACTAGGCCTCACCTATACACACATTCACACGCACATTTTCTCATCAGTCTTCTCTCCCCCTCCCACCAGCACTTCTTTGTCAGAGTTTTAAGCGCCTTTACAAATCAACGCTGTGTGAGGATTAAATGCTCTGCTATACAAGCTGGTTCCCCCAACATAAACCTATTATCACGATGTTGTGACTAAATTCTTATCCAGTGTGATTTTGTTTCCGCTGTGCTCTGCAGAAGGCTAAATGAGGTCCTTGTTTTGCCTGATAACAACTAAGTTTCACAAGCAAGTGATACCAACTATTTAAACAAGAAAGTGTAAGAAAACTTAGAAAGACACCAAGATACAGGGTTGACGTGTGCCTTGGGTGTTTTTGTGATTAAATGTTAATAGCTAAAGCTTGTAGGAAAGTGTAGAAACACTGAAAGAAACACATTTCTGACAAAACCATCACCCCACTGTCTCGGGTTCAATAAAAGCTGACAGTCCCATAAGAACGATCCACACATTCTTGTTCCTTCACACTGGTTGTCACTGTTTCCACCCCTCCCACAACCCTCTGAACCTCTTTGTCTCTCTCAGTTGTTTACTGTTTTGCACTCGAAATATCCATCCATGACATGTCTGACAGCACAGCACACATTGGGCGAGAGGCAGACCTCACCCTGGATAGTTTGGCAGTCTATCACCTAACCTGCATGTTTTAGAATTGGAAGGAAACTGCAGAAAATCAGATGTGGGGAGAAATATAAGCCACACACAGACAGACAGGTCCCAGACAGCAGATTTAAACCCTGGGAAAGAAATGAGGGGTCTGACCTCAGGTGGAGAAAAGTTCTCTACGTAACTCTGAAGAAATCTATAAGGCAGTGAACATCGGGAAAACAAAAACTTTCAATCTTGCCAACAGCCTGCCGCATAAAGTTTCTAAAAGTGTTTTTTAAGAACTTATTATGCAGTGCTTTTTCAAGCCAGTGCAGACACATTTGCTCCCTCTTTCTACACAGCGCCCTTGGGTGAAGAAGCCCTTTTTGCAGCCTTTACTTCCAACCTAATAACAACAATGTCTTTAGAACACTCTGGAGGTCCTCTGGTGTAATAGTGTCTGTCAGCCACGCCGTCCAGACAAATCGAAACCTGCTTAAATTTGATAACACTTTGAAGCCCCAAGCTGATGCCTGATGCTTTATGAAACTGTCAGTTTATCTTAACAAATAAACACAGATAAGTCTTATTTGAATTTCAGTTTGAAAACACAGATGTGACCACAAAACAAGTGACGTTTCTCTCTACCCCTGAAGGGAAACACTAGATGATGTATTGAGTTGCAGTGATTCAATCAAATGTTAGGCACACAAAGTGATTCAGCCAAAGAAACCCACCTGCCCTGCGAGCCTCGAAGCAGGCTTGCCCCATCTCATCCTTCAGCTCTTGGTTCTCTGAGGCGATGGCCTCTCCAACGGCGACAAAACGTCCCACAGCCACGCTCACTGCCTGGCCCACCCTGTGTATGGCTGCTAGGGTGCGCTCAGACTTATTTGGCTTGTCTTTATGGTTGATCAGAGTTGTGATCTATGTGGAGAAAGAAAAAAGGAAAAATGTTGGAGGAAGTTAAATAAATACAATATTTGAATGGCTGCACAATGCCTCTGTAAAATCATTCATTCTTAAAATATGCTGCGATAAAAATTGAACAATATCTTTGATAATAGAACATGTTCAGCCTGGAGATCGCACGCCATCTGCTTATCAGGAGAGAGGAGTTTCCAGCATCCACCGCTACAAGTAGAGATAAGGTTTTGGAAACGGCACGTGGATAACCTACGATGCATGTCAGAAGGAGGGTAAGCAGTGTGCGAAATACCCGTCAATAATCACGGGGGTCCCCATCTCCCGTTTATTGCACAATATACCGGTCGAAGATTTCTCAATATGCAGTAGGCCTATACAATATTTCATGGATGCAAGCCAAGACAATCAGTAGTCTATAGCAGCGTTTCTCAACCGGGGCGCCGTCTGGCGTCGTCAGGGGTGCCGTCAAATAATTCTATATTCTGACGTTCATATGAATGAATGAATACGCGACCGTTAAAGAGCCGTCTGTTTTCGATTCCATGCAAGGAAATGCTTTTGCCAGCCAAAATAGAAGATATTTGTGAATAAATGTTTTGAATTATGAATACTGGACATAAGCTTAAAAACATTTTAGTGACCATTGCAATTGCCAAATACATATCATCATTTGAGACCCCCCTGTCATTTTGCCGTTGAGGCTTTCAGGGGGGCTCAGGTGTTAATCAGGGGGGGTCGAGCTCCCCGGGACCCCCCCGTATTTTGCACACTGAGGCTAAGCATGTCAACAGCACACACGCATCCTATCTCCAAATGTTCTTACACAACATTTTATAACATTTCCAAAATAAGAAGCAACAAACACAGCAGATGGGACACACGCGCACTTCTTCTGTGACATACAAAGGACAGTCCACCACTGAATACAACAACACACACACATTAAACTCAGGTGGGGCCTCTTAGTGATAATTGAGGAAATGAATTATGAATGGAAACAGTCAATTATCATCAATTATTCATTGATTGCTTTCACTCTCTCCAGCTGTTATCATTGTGGGTGTCAGTGGATGTATGTGTGTCAAACCATTTGGGTCAGGGAGTGGTGGGTTGGGATTTTAATTGGTCCACAGCTGCAGGTGGTCAAAGTGGGGAGTCTTTAGCAGAAAAGCCTTTGTGGGCAACAGAACATGTGCTGGTTCTGTTACGCTCCGATGGCTCTTTCAACACGCCGCATCTTGACACAGGACTTTTTTTTCCACAGAAGTGAATGAAATGCTTTGAAATGTGTTCAGATATGTTTGACAGTGTATAACACAATATCCCTGAAAGGAAAGTGGAAAGGGTTTTTTGTGGGTCAGCAAGTGACAGGTAACACACACACGATGAAAACATACAGGAATTGAAGAAAAGACCGTTTTTTCCCCCGCAAACCATCCTTTCTTGAACTTTAATGCTATACAATTGGTATTTTTTTAACAATATTTAACCGGATGAAGGATTTTAGTCACGGACGTCTGGATCTTAAGTTATCAGAGCAACAAGCTGAGCTAGCTCGGTTAGCAGCGCCAAACTGCCCTGGAGAAACTCATGAAACGACTTTATTCAGTGTTTTTACCTTTAATCACAGGGTCCGTTTGCTTTGGAGATTTGATTGTGATTTGCTGTGCATGCAGAGCCTGCATGTCACTCACTCAAGTACCCCTGACATGAGAGCCGCGCAAGTTTTCCTTTTGTAGCAAGCAGCAAAATAAATGTAACATGACGTGTTTGAGTTTGCCTACTTAATATCGCAAGTCCTAAAAATAAATAAATAAGGAAAATGAAGATTTTTTTTCGTTTGCTTTTTAATGAAGCTACATACAGTTAAGTAGGAAGATTGTTAGTCTTGTAGTACCACAGTCAGCCCAATAATACATGCAACAACCAAAAGAGGCTTTTTGTAATTATTTTCTCAATTTCTTCATTATTATTTTCAATCGATTGATTGTTAGCTCAATAAACATCAGATAACAGTGAAAGAAGACCAACAAAAGCATAGACTTGTTATATTTGAGAACCTTAGCCCTCGAATGCGTTTCATTTTGGCTCGAAGGATGTGAACAATAATTGTGTTTATTTTGATCGACTTGTGAACACAATGAAAAAGTGATTAAAAAGAAAATAGAGTACACCAAATGAAGCTGATGCTCCCTCGTTCTTCCTCTATTCTTTCTCTTCTATAACTGCCCCTTTTTAGTACCATCTCTGTCACCAAATGTTTGAAAAAAAACTGTAGATGATAGAGAAAGTAAAACTGCTTTTTCCAGAGGTATGTCTTGTACTTTTAACTGCTGTACCAAATTAAAAAAATCCAACAAAGGTCCCGACCCTGAACAGGATCATAAAGCAGCTCATTTGGCCCGTCACTCTCCACTTTATCATCCGTCTTCTTTATCTTGGTGTTCGAGCTTCCTTTCCTGTGAGCCCACAGTCACCCAAACAGAGCAGGACACTCCGGAGAAAACACAAGACACCGGCTGGATTGATGCAGCCTAAAATAAGGGCCCAGTGCCACATGATTCAGAGCTATGCCATAAACAGACTGTCGTAGAACGTCATGTGGCATTTATGTTATACAAGAGACATTTCTGTGACGTAGAAATTATTCAAGGATCCGTCTATTCTTGAAGACTCTGTGTCTTTTTGCACAAATGAAGTGCGCATGCATGGTATTTTTAGGGCTGCTCAATTCATCGTATTTTAATCGCGATTACAATTATGGCTTGCAACGATTACGAAAACAACGTAATCGAAATAAAACGATTATTTTTGTATTATTATTATTAATTTTTTTTTTTTTTTTAATACTTTTTCTTTTTGTGTTTTTTCTGTTGAATTATACTTAAAGTTCAGGGTAATCAACTGTTAAAAACATACTGTTCAAAAAAATGTTCTGCAATAAATGGATGTTTTCAAAGTCAATGAATAATCGCATTTAATAATCGCAATTACAATTATTGACCCAAATAATCGAGATTATGATTTTTCCCATAGTCGAGCAGCCCTAGGGTCCATGCATATCTGAATGCAGAGAAGGGCATGGTTGTTTTCCCAGATGACTTGTACAAGCAAATGGTGACACTCATGAACACTGAGGCTGGCACTGATCCAGTAACCAGTGTTAAAGGACAGGGAGGAACTTAAGTCTGTGCATGTGTGAAGGTAAACAAGCAGCAGCACCTGAGGCTCCCGTGGAGAGAGCAGAGGGGAGGCAGCAAAAGAAAACCTGATTACAGATCTTCCTGCGCTTCTTCTACAGGCAGCAGATGAACTGGGGGTGAAGTAAGTTATACAAGTTTAACGCATTGTGTCTGTGAAAGACAAACACAGTGAAAAAGTCAGTGAGTTAAAAAGATAGGCAGGGAGAGAGAGCGGGGAGTAACGACCACTTTGGATTTCCTCCATGTACTAGGTGGGTACGTTTTCTGGGCTGTGCAAACAGGAACAGAGCAGGGTGGGGAGAGCATAATATTGATACAGTGCCATAGCAGCAGAGAGGCCATTGTGTGTGTGTGTGTGTGTGTGTGTGTGTGTGTGTGTGT
>CALSBZ010046745.1:2986597-3001957 GCA_943591055.1 Gobionotothen gibberifrons
CAGGTTGTTATATATCCAAAGCTAAAAAAAGTTAGGCCCTTCAAATATCATACACGCTTGAAGGTCCAGAACAACCGGAACATTATTTATAGAAGGTGAGAGACTTTTACTTATGTATAGGGGTTGTATGTGTGTGTGTGTGTGTGTGTGTGTGTGTGTGTGTGTGTGTGTGTGTGTGCGTGTGTGTGTGTGTGTGTGTGTGTGTGTGTGTGTTACACATTCTGGGCTACCTCTATGTCCAATCACCCAGAAACAATGACAAGTTGAGCGTCCAATCCTAGTGATGGTAGTTAGTCTGGGACAAATAGATAAGGCTAAATTGTTGATATGGATATACTTGTTTGGTGCAATTTGAGTGACCTTGGTGCTGGTTTACATAATAAGACAATCTAAAGAGGAGTCACAAAGCTGCGTCTGTTCTTTCTTGTTACTGGTCTGTTAATACCTCAACTGAAGCTGCCATTTGAATAGACTACTTTAAAATGGCCTGAGAAAATCTAGCTACTTTAAATCCAGCTACATCCTGCAAAGTTGTTTAGAACAAAACCTGTTTGTTCGGAAACAGCTTACCAACACTGTGTAATCTTATGGGTATGAAAGGTTATTGTCCTATTCCTGGTCCTTTCATAACATTTTAGATCATATCGATTTACAATTGTGTTTGCAACACTGCATTGGCTTCCAAAAGCATTTCCCCTGAAGATATGTGTCGGTCAGACAATAGATGGTAAGAAGAATACCATCAGCTTGTTCACTCCCAGGAATGTAGCTGTGCTAGTCACAGGCTGTTCTCACTGCTGTTCCTCAGAATAGGTGCAGTGCTGAGGATTATGACTCAGTTTACAGCACAGAAAAATCAGTAAGAGATCCTAAGAGAAACAGTGAGGATGAACTTTTCAGCTCTGTGCACGACTTGTAGCCGCTGGCTAGGTTTTCCGTAGGCTGCATAATTAATGAGATGATACAGGGACAGTGGTCTCTCGAGAGACTAAGATTAAACGGGAGAACATTTGGGCTTAGAGAGAAATGGGGAGAAACTAAGCACAAGGCTGAAGACAGAGAATGCAAGAGCAAGAGAGTAAAGTGTGTGACAAGAAAACATAATCAGGAAATTGGGCAGAGACACAGAGGAAGGGCGAAAGGCATACCAACAAGGTGCTATAGCATCTTACATACCGATACTTCCTCACACAACACCCACGGGTCCCATCATAAACGTGTGTGAAGTTTTACTCTGCAGTTTACAGTACAGATGATCAAACAACATTGATATACATTTGTGATAAAGAAGTATTCAAAAAATACATTCTCACATTGACAGTATAGAGTAGTAACAATAATAAGGTTGCAGTAACATAGCAAACTTTAAATACTTCTCTAATCTGAATTCTAAAAAATGTTTTGTATTCTGCGTTCTCCTTGTCCTTCACACTCCCTTTGTTCTGTCATGTCAAACCTCATCTCCTTAAAATAACTCATTATCGAGAGGGGAGAAGTTCAAAGACGATAGAAGAAAGCAATTAACACATACAAGCCAGACTGGAGGATTCCTCTGTGGTACAGTCAGCAATGCTGAGAGGGAGAGAGAAACAAACATGATGACTACGAGAGCTTTGGGAAGTTTTGTCAGATGTTTCTCTTTTGGATGACCTTAAAATACAAAAGAGTTTGAAAGCTGTTGCATAGTGCAGAGGTTTTCTGTGAGGCACTTCTTCTCAGGGAGCGCAAACATGAATCATAGTTACATTGGGAGGAGAAAGTGAAACAAGGTACTTAATAATACCAAACCCTTGAAGTCCAACTGCCCCGATTTCAATCAACAATGAGTCATAACTCACGATACCCGTATATTTTGGATTTAGCCTGACTTACTGATTCTGAGGATTTGTATTATCTGTGACATCATATTCATCATGATTTAAAGTCCATAATCTGCTTAAAAAAACACTGCAGAACAAAAAGAGGTTAGTTGTTTAAACATCCATGGATTACTTTGCAAACATGACAGCTCGTAGCTTATTCTTCATACTTTTGTTGGTGCCAAATTTGCCAAATTTTACCAAATATAGGCAAAAAAGTGTAGCTAAATCACCCAAATCAAAAGTAAGACAGAGAACAATAACACAAAATAGATTCAGATTAACTTCGTCATGTTGCAGTATCAATGTGTGTTAGTGTCTATTCGTCTATTTTTGTGGGGTCAACACTGCAGTTAAGTACTTGTAAAACACCGGGCAACGAGAGAAGTGTATTATTTTCAGTGAAGACAAGGTGTAAAGTATTTTATCAATCTTTTGTTTAACCCTACTACTGGCAAGGTTTCCTGCTTTCTCAAGGACTTGCTGGGCTTCTCCCAGCAAGGCCCAGACCCCACAGCATGAATCAAGACAATGTCATGTGCTCTAGACTGGAATTATCTCTCCACTGAGCCAAGAAACCGCCAACAAAAAAGGAATGCAACACAAACAGTTGCCTGCCAAATACTGATCTGTTTACCTGTGGTTGTCCAGGCAGCAGAAAATATAGATATGTTGTGTGGTATCTCTGGCAAAACATGACAAGACAAGTGGAAGTGTACATGCCAACAAGATTACAGTAAGAGGGCTTTCCTTTCACACTCATCTGTCTACTCTGTCCAGTAACACATTTTATTTCTGTCCATCTTTACATAGGTACCTGCTTTTAGTTCCGTGAGCAGGAAGCCAATTTAAATAATAATTTCTTATCATGTCAGGTACATACTATATGATTGTTATTACCTATGTCAGTGTTTCCCCTAGGTTTACTGCTTTGGGGGGGTGCTGCCTGAGCTGGGGGGGGGGGGGGGGGGGATTAAAACAAATTATAATTTAAATTCCCTGGAGCAGAGAGAGCTGTGGATTATTGTTATTGATCAGTGTTTCTTAGGGTAAAAAAACACTAAACTCACAACTTAAAATGAAAGCGTTTAGTTTATTTAATAAAAGAGCACATGTTCAATGAGAAAAGTGACAGTAGATATAGATTAGTTGCAATTTGGTTCCAAAGAAAAAGCAAAAAAAAAAAAAAATTAAATCTTTTTTTTTTTTTTTTTAACACCTTGAAATTCAGGGGGGGCGCGGGGCTCCGTTGGCGGGGTGCAGCGCCCCTCCAAGACAATGGTAGGGGAAACACTGTATGTACTGCTATAGGCAGACTGGTAGAGAAACTGTTGTGCTGTTTCCCTGAAGTTCACAGATGGGCTCTGTGCAACAACAGAGTAATTTATGTCAATAATGATGTCCTGGTCTGAGTTTCTGGGCTTGTGTTTATGCATCTGTTTCAATCTACAGGCAGGGTGCTGCCAGATAAAAGCTGGACAACACAAAAACACCATGCTACATTAGGCACTACATTCCCACTGATAGAGATCCCTTCCTGTGTGCTAACGCTTCAAAATGAGCCGTCTCATCACTACCTCATCATCATAAACTATAAGACACTGGAAATACGGGCTGGTAATGGGCCAAACAGCCACTTCATACTAGACTAGAAGGCCTCTAATATCCTTTGAGAAACCTTGATATGAATACATAGAGGCTGAACATGCTTAAGACAGAAAAGTTAGATGAATAAAATAGAATCTATAGCAATCACAGAATTACAAACCAAGAGATTTATCCCCTGTTTTTTTATTATAAGCAATTATATCAGATGACTATTTAATTGCCAATAAACACAAAGAGGGATATTTTTTATTTTTTAGAGAGCAGGTCCCTGAAATTGCTCTCATTTTCAGTTGACACGAAACACAAGACTCTGAGCTATGTGAGCAGCACACTGTGCCACTTTTAAGCTCTCTGATAATGGGAAGGATGTCTAATCAATACTTTATCAACCTCTCAGCTTTAGCAATACTTCTTGTCTTCCGAGGCAGAAGCTTTCATTGAGACAAT
This sequence comes from Gobionotothen gibberifrons, assembly GCA_943591055.1. Taxonomy (NCBI): domain Eukaryota; kingdom Metazoa; phylum Chordata; class Actinopteri; order Perciformes; family Nototheniidae; genus Gobionotothen; species Gobionotothen gibberifrons. The sequence continues at coordinate 2,990,512 of CALSBZ010046745.1, forward strand.
TAAAAGCGGTATCGCTATTAGCCACCGCCTTCAGATAACTTCAATGGCAGAGGGTGAGATAGCTTTTTTCACCATTAAATTAACTCTGATGTTCTCTCTAGGTGAGCGATCCCTTCAGGCTGGGTTATTTGGAGGTTTCGGGCGCACACGTACAATTACCTACACACACAAGAGTGCACACCCACACACACAAATACACAACAATCTCATGTGGAAGTATATTAGCCAGGGAGAGGTCAACAGATCGACAAGTGAGACCGACCCTTTTATCGCCACTTAAAGAGAACAGCAATCTGTAATGACTCCCCTGATAGCAATAGTGGGAAGAGCAAAAGGGGGAGGGGGAGGGAGAAAGACTGGTCATGTGCAAACAGCTTACGTGTGTGTGCGTGTGCGTGTGCATGTGTGTGTAAATAAATCTGAGAGTGAGTGTGGTAGGGTTAGGTGAATGAGTTTAGTCATAAGAAGGAATTTAAATTCTCAAAACTGAAAAAGTTGTCTGACTAATGCAAACACTTAACTAGAAAAGAAAGAGAGTTGAGTGAAATTACATCTCATTTCAACTTTCTGATGACACGCCACGGGGTTGTTGATTGCTTTTGTATACTACGTACCACAGAGAAAGAACTTGCCTCAGATCCTCATTTAGACATCAATTATGTCAGGCTCACTGTGATTTATAAAGTGTATTTGGTGATGAATCCAAGGAGAAAAACAAAACACATAATCACACGCAAAAGAAAGATGACTCGTGCAGAGGCAAATGGGTTATTGTGAATGTCTATTTTTGCCATTCTTTCAAATGTTTCACTGATAGTTGCAAAACATGAAAAATGGTGGCCCCGTTGTGACAGCATGACCTGGGTTGAACATTTTGTAATCATTCGACACATTGTTGTTTTGGTTGAGGCCTCAAAGGGTTGAAGGTGACAAGTCGTGGTGGCAAAACACAGCACACAAAGAAAGCAATGCTTTCACACATGAAAACCTCAAACACCGGCACCACACATTCATTTGTGTTTCTGTTGTCCATGAGCAAACAATCACACAAACCAAAGTATGCAGATACAAAGACACACAAACCACACTGGAATCCCCCACCTTACCTAACACAAACACACACACTTCCCATGAAGCTGGAATATTTTTGGTCTGTGAATGTGTATGCACATGCATGCATGCTTTTGGCGCACTGTAAGTCTCATGTGGTTTCACCTTCATGCCAGGGACCCATTTGTCTTCATTATCATCATGTGGCTGGAGGAAGCAGATCTGTTAGGGCTTGTGGCAACAGTAATGCCTCTCTGTCCGGATATCAAAAACAACTTTTCTAGACGGATGTTTCTCATGTCACCCGTCCACAGGACCGGGAACATTAAGAGAGAAATAGTGCCTAGTACCTCAATACAACTGCATTTCCAATAATACCAGAAAGACGGGATGGACATTTGATTGACGGTCATGTTTACAGAGCTCTGTGAGTTTATGTAAAGCTTTTTGACAGCGTTTTGTTTAATGCAGAATTTATATTGCAAAATGCTAATGCTCTTAGCAAATCACATCCTCAAACTTTCCACTGAGCTTTGTTTGGGTAATAAATATGCCATTTCAAACCAGTTTGTGAGCAGATTAAACATGGAAAAGCTTTTTGTACCCTACGTGCTTTTCGCACATTAGACAGCAACAATTCAAACACCACAGAACCCCTGCAAGCATTATACAAAAGGTTGACGCTAACAATCTTGGACAGAAAACGGATTTTCCAGGCCCAATTATAGTTGAAAATCTTTTAAGAAACTCCCGGCTTAGCACTGCAAAAACATTACAGAGCTGGCATAGCTTTGTATCACAAGGCTAGTGTGTCACAAGTGTTTAATGCTCACCAGCCTGATCAAAGTCTCAGATATTACACCATAGGCCTTATTCGTTCCCACACATCTTTACCTCAAAACAACACCCTTACACATCGTCAGCCTGAGGACCACCATGCCCGCAGACAGGGCTGGTGTGTTTTTACTAGGAACAAACCTCAATTATAAAACCCCAGGAACAGAACTGTTATTCCACTAATCACCACATCAAAACAGGAATCAGATCTCAGGGAAAAGGCAGCCAGATTTTCACTTATTGCCTTCCAGCTGACTTCAGAGTACATCACAGGTTAGGACACATAAACAACAGCAGACATATTCACTTCGTTTCTCTTCTCTCTGCGTGATGCACATTCGATTTTTTAACCACCACAAGATAAATTAATTACCATGACCCTTATAATGCAAGTCAATAGAGATGGCGTAGGAGAAAGTTGCAAATAAAGCGCATTGTTGAATTCGTAGCTGAGAAGAGTGTTTCAGTCAAATCAAGTGAGAACCCCCTTCTGTTTTGAAAAGTGTGAAGTAGATGATAAAATGAGTTAGATATTAAAAGAAATAAGTTATTTGGATCAGTGGTTCTGTAATCAATGTGCAAAACCAACTGTGCACCCATGTCCACAAACGACCGCAACGGGAAGTCTGCATGTTTTTCACAAAATCGCATGCCTGTCTGTGTCATGACCTGTTCAAGGATGTGTAGTTTGTATCTGTGTGTCAAACACGTTACACATGTATTTCATACCGCTACTATATAGGTGCCCGAAGCGGCCAAAAAGGTGCTTTGCCCTTCAAATGAAGACGTCTCTTTGATTAACTAACAGCCTGAACGTGGACTTTTTCCGAAAAATAATTCCCGGGGCAACGCATTTAATGGGGCTTGATTTTAATTGAGGCTTTAAAATGTTCAAGCTAATTTTTTGGACGTAAGAAATGTGCTTGACATTCAGACCAACTGTCAAAAAGATAAATGCATACACCAGAAGTAAATAGGTGAACATACAAGCATGACAAGAGAAGAGGTGAGCGGGACAGAATGCTTGTGTGTCTGCGAGCGTGTTTGAATATGGTGCAAGGCCAGGAGACTCCCAGGACTATAATTACACCCTGGTGGGAGTGAAGCTGATAACAGAGGCCTGAGGATACCAACGTCATGAGGAGGGGACAGAAGGAGAGGACAGAAGGAGAGGACAGAAAGAGAGAAGAGAAGAGAAATTAAAAAAGAGGATATTGTTCATGATACCTTATCACACACCAGCTTTGCTCACTGACACAGCTTTTTCATTTCCTCCTTGGTAGTTATCTAATGACCCCTACAGCAGATAAGCGTGCATACACACACAAAAACACACACTCACACGAGCTTCATCAAAGAAAAAGCCGAACAAAACAGCCTGCACATTTAGTGTGTTTACACTGGCTATAATGATTCAATTATAGCCAGTGTAAAGCAATACTCAGTCACATAAACTCCTTAACTGAGTTATCTTTCTCACATTAAGGCTGCATTCAGAGTAACACTGCTGCATTAAATGTCAGCCTTTCTAATAAACACAAGTTAGACAGATTTATTTTGGCAAATACATGATGTGCACATAAAAGGGTTGATCTGGCTTAAGATGCCTTCATTTTCTATATCCTATAAAACAGTAGGATACAACGCTTACTTCTGGACATTAACCCAACAATCATACAAGGCACTTATTTTTATTACGGATCACTACCAATTATATGTGGTAAACAATTTGAATACCAGCATATATTTATATTTTCCACATGTTTTTTCTAATCGATTTTACAGCCTTGTGCATATTTGCAGTGAATGTGTGAGTGATTTGAGTGCAATGACCACACTGCATGAAAAGCACTCACAGCAGGTGAGACTAATGTACCGGTCAGCTCCGACTGAGTGACCGTCCTCCAGATGACATCACAGCCACAACAAAGAAACATTACGGAGATAACAGCCCCTTGGAAATGTTGTTTCTTTCAGCATTGCAGAGCTCTGTTGCTATGGGGACATGCCTCACATTGAGAAAAAAAGAAGTTAGAAAAAGATTGTCCTTGAGGCTCACTATTCAACAGTGAACGGTTATACACTGAATGCTGTTAAAGTCTTCAGAAAAGTCTTCTATACTACGGTGGAGCTCAGCCAGTCTTTATCAGCAGGAGTGCACCATACGTTTACTGCAGCATAAATATCTTAAAGTAACCCAGAGTGCAGCAGATCTATTGGATGCTTTTGCACAATATTGCAGGCATGCTTACTGTAAATATCCTTACAGTAATTGGTGAATTTACCCTTGATTTCTCAGACTGTATACGCAAATTAAATGTTATTTTCGGAGTACGTAATGCTGCACAGAAGCACATCCGCTATCATATGTTCTGATAACTAACCCATGTTCATTCAGTACAGGATGACCTTTTGTCCTTTAGTGCCATGAGAGAGGAAGCAGGCTTTCAGCGCTCACAGAGGGAGGGACAGTGTCAGAGACCTTCCATCACCGTATTGTCCAGACTCCCCCGTGAGGCTCTGCTCTCTTCCACTGTCTCTCCGTGGAAACACCAGTACATTTACAGGTCTCTCACTATTTAGCCTCCTTCGAAACAAGGGGAAATTAGCATTTATAAGACTGGTGGTTACTGCTTATTCAAGGGGATGCAGCCCACCTCCAAGGAAACAACATGCCATGTTTATGTTAAAAGCAGAGGCTTTGCCAAATAAATCAACTTGTTCTCGAAATGGAAATTAAACAGCCTCAAATTAAATCACTGATTAACAAATCAGGCCTAGGAGTTCTCCCCCTACTTTGTTGCACTAAACAATAAAATGATGAATTAACTCATTGACCTAAACTCTATGCTTTAAAGCTAGGGACTGTTTCAAGTGTGCAGGATAAGAGTTCCTGAAAGGGTGCAGTGGCTAAGTGGGTCTTTCTTCTGCTTCTGTTTATTGAAAAACAAAACACGTGCCTCAAAGTGGCCTAATTAGAGAAGTGGGAGTCAGACAGCAGTTCAGGACTGGCAAAGGGCAGCACACAACTTCTTGGGAAACTTGTATGCCCTTTAATTATTTTGTATTATGAGTCTAGCAAAATAGGGATTAACATCACAGTGGTTTAATTGTGTTTTTGGATGGTTGATCATTGGTTTAATTGCTCCCATTCTTACTTCCCCATTCCCCATACAGTGTCAGTGTAATGTTATAGATTCTGCTATAAACAACAAAACCAGTCTTTAGTCCACTGTTATCACAGTGGCTGTCTTTCATGTTAAAAGTTTACAGTTCTAGGCACTTTGCAGCGTGCGACTTGTAATAAGTCGATTTAGCAGTAGCAGTAAGCTGTAATACATCCCCATTACTGATAACAGCAGTGACAGTAGTACAAAGAATCGTAAACTAAACCACACATGGGACAGTCTTTGAACACATCACGAGAGGTAAACATGCGAACACAAACAGGTAAACACAGAGTCAAAGTTAGCCTCATGTGTGCGAAGACGGCTGGTGTTGTGAAAGCGCTTTTAAAGTACTCAGAAATAACATTATAACGTGTTGTTTTGGGTTAACATGGCACTCACCTGCGATACTAAAGGAATAAGCGTCTGCTCCACCGAGCGAGTTTTGATTTCCAGCCCGGAATCAAAGTTAGTGTTGCCGCACGGAGATGAAGCCATTCCCGCCGAGCTGCCACACAATGCACTGCACTACTGAGTTTACCAAGAGCCTTTCCCTGGCTGTTTCGCAGATGTAAATCGGTGCAACGGACTTGCTATGGCAGTACAAGATGTCTGAATTGGTTACACAGTCGTTTACCGAGTGGCTCTCCGCACGCACGCTGTTTAATCCACTCTGGCTCGGTGGTTGTGTCGCTGCGCCGCTAATGTCCATGTAGTTAACTGAACACCGGCAGGGAGCGGACTGCAGCACAGCACTGTGGGCAACCACACGCACACACACCACAGCGCACACACACCACAGCGCGCGCACACACACGCACACACACTTTCGGGTTCTCATGCTGGCTCATGTGCAGCTCAAGGCTTCCCAAAGTTCAGTTTACCATTTTGCTTATTATAATCGTTATTATGATTGCTTTAATTTTGATATGTCTGTTTCTTCACTATATGAGCAATGTCATCAAATCAGACCATGTTGATACAAGTACTGTTGATGTAAACATAATCTGTAACCTCTTTTATTATTGTTATTTTGCACTTTTTGGTTTAAAAATGCATCAACCAGTAATGCAAATTGCTGCAGGGCCCTCCAGAGAGAGATGACGAGTGATGCTTTCCTCGCAGCGCAGCTTTGGTTTGATCCCTGAGACAAAGAATCCCACATTATCCCCTGGAGTCTGAGAATCCATTATCATCCGCTCCAAATGCTCACCAGATATGCCAATCAAATTTGGGCTGCACTGAGCCACTTGGGACAACTGCACTGACTGGAATGCAGTGCCAATCTTTAAAAGTTACCAACTTCATTATGTGCATTTGCGCATTCAATCTCATGATCTAACTAGTAGGTTACTCAGGGTCGAAACGTAAGAAGGGGACCCTTAAGGTTTAATAAGTAAAGTGCTTCCAAATAGTTTGTTTATGATTTCATATGGTTCTGGTTTTGGATAAAATCTGCAAAATCGCAAACAAACATCAATAATATAAAAGGGTTGTTGATGTTTTGATATCTTAAACAACTTGGAACACACATATCTGGCTGGATGTTTTCCTGCTCTGAAGAGTTTTATCCTCTGCAGACATATTTTGAATAAATGACAAGTGCAGAAAATCTGTTTACAGAAGCTTAGAGTGAACCCATCAATAAAACCCAGCATTTCAATTAGAGACTCTGAGTTGTGGATTGATGGACATAGATGTGCTTTTTTTGTTACAAATTGTATTACTTTTTCATATTGTATTTCAGCAGAAGGATATAAATCCCTATCTCCTCATTTACCCATCACCAACCGTCAACACCTCCCCACTTCCACATCTCTCAGAATGTCCCCAGACTACTTTCACAATGTGGATCTCAAAATAGCAGAGCACCAAAAGGGACACAAACAAAAACATCAGCAATACTGAAGAACTGTGAGTCTGTTGATGCATGGTAAAGGCAAACATGTTAATTGTTGCTAAAGAATACTTGAGCCTGAGAAAGAAAAATGATGACATTTCATTTTGAAAACTGACTGATTGGAGGTTACGATGACTCATATGGATGTTATTTAGATGGAATTATTTTGTGTGGGGATGAGATGATCTAGCGTTGCATGCTCATATGAGGTTAATAAGTACTACTAAACCAGTTAACTATCACCAATGTGTGTAAATGGTCTGCATTAGAAGTTCTGTAAAACTTCTCAATAATGAGGAGAAATGTTTTGAGCCTGGTTAATACATCCTTCCTCTTCTTATTTTGTGAGGCAGTGAATGGTATCCATAATAGGACTCAAAATAGGCCTACTTTATTGCAGCCTGGATCCGAGTCTGACCAAACTATTGCCAAATTCTTTGTATCCTCAAGTGGCTCCAGTGGCTATTTCTAACTTTACAAGTGGAGCCACTGGATGACAAGTGAATAACACTTCATATTACAAACACACCAGATGACTGAGAGAGCAGATAGCACTGTGGCACCATTAGTGAGGGCTTTGCTGTCTGCTTTATCATCAACTATAGTGGCTGGCTCGCACTCTGTGTCAGCAGAAGAGACAATAGCTATGGGTGTGAGTGTGTGTCTGTGTGTCTGTGTGTGTGTGTTAAGACTGTCTGCCACTCTCAGCCCAAGCCAGTATTTATTTAAAACCCCAGAGCTATGCTTTAGTTTAACCCTCCCTGTTTACATAGGTTTCACTCCCCACACACACACATACACATACACAGACACACACACACACATTGCTTCATTATGAAGGCATGCAAGCAGTTTGGCTGCTACGAGCGGACAGGGCTATATTCTGCTTTGATGAATGGCTCTACTACTGACTAGATAATATCTGTATGTTTTTTGTTAATCTGCTGTGAGGCTCTCTTCGAAGTGATACGATGATACCAAGCTCCCCTTGGGCTTCATGCATTGTGCTGTTTCAACTTCTGCTGGTTTAAATTATTTTAGTCGTAGCAGATCTGTTCAAGAGGAAAAAAAAGATAAGAAATATGAGTTATCCTCTACTAAGTGGAAATGTGTTAAATGCTTCCATTCCACAAGCTCATACAAACACAATAGTGTGCATATTCTCACTGAGTTTGTCAGTGTCATACTCTCGACGTGAAACTGGCTTGTTTTTCACAACAGTATCTCATTTGTGTTGGAATATTCAATATTTGCTTCTCTGCGTCTAATCTCTTTTAGGCACATTGCATTTTGTCAATTTGCCTGGAAACCCAAATAAACAGAAATGGGCCTTTTGTGAATACTTTGCACAGTCCAAGGGTATATTACTCATTAAATAAAAGATGCTTAAGCATAGTTTGACTGTGTTACCAACAGCTGCTACTGTCTCTCTCTCTCCCTCTCTCGTGCTTTAGAAGTGCTGACTTCTCCAACCTCACTGCTGAGCCACACAAGATAGAGATTTTGCACACTGCGAGATGTAAAATGAGTGCATTCAGTCATATTCCCTCTTGGATAAGTAGATTGAAATGTTGGATTCAAAGGGAGGATTGCGGTGAAATGTTCAAGGATTTTCCCCTTGCATTTTATAAAGGTCTATCTCAGTATATTCACAGTGTTGGATCATGGCCCTCGTCACATGATGATACACATTATATGTTGTGTTTGATAGTGTAACAATCCATGTTATGTGTCTAGATTTCACACCACAATTTACACATTAGTGTAAGCCTTCAGGGAACCCTGCGCCTGCCCGTTAGATGAACTATAGTTTAAAGAAATATCACTAAGAATACTTGCGCTTCAGGCTGGAGTAGCTTCAGAGACCCGCTGCTGAACTCACCAACTTACAAAGATACAGTGACCCTGTGAGGCCCTGTGAGGCCCTGTGAGAGAGAGGAGGTCAAAGTGAGGTGAGAAGCCCCTGGTTAAATATTGAGTTTGTTGTACACTATTTTTATTAACTGACCCTGAATAGTTGTACAGTTGAAGCTTTGGGTGTTATAAATGTTATATGAGTTTAATCTTGTCTGCCTTACAAGTGTTAGTCAGGAAGAATAACAGTGTTTTACTGCAAATAATAAGCAGCACAGAGTTTGAAACTGAATACAAATCTGACGTTTTAACATGTTATAAAAATCACCAAAGCAGCAGTGTTAATATGGAGGAAGGCATCTGTCAGTCTGCCAAATGGTATCCCCAGGGGCAAGGCTAATTGAAGTGCATGTAAACAAACAAGGCAGCAGCAAAGTGCCATAGCAGACAACCATCCCAGTAATCTTGGCTTTTTTTCTGAGCCTACTTTACTGTTGTTTACTCATTATCATTCAGTTTCCATCCAACACTTTTTTGTTTGCCTCATTTGTCAGAGAGGCTCTCTGCAATTTGAAATAACAACATGTGAAAACACACAGGAAGGTAGGCATGTAATACATAAATGGAAACATTATGCATGAGCTGCATTTGTTGTCCATGCACACAAGAGAAATGAATACAGGATATTACCAACATGTATATCATCTATAAAGTCAAGGCTGTTGTGTTTTCATCATGCTGGAGAAAACAGACTGAATAATATGAAAATGAGAAACCTGAGAATGTTTGTTTTCCAAGGATGAGATTTGATGTTTGCTTTTCTAAATCTGAGGATAAGTTCCACAAGGAGTTTTATTTACAGATATCATTATTTAAAAAAAAGCAATTACTTAAGAGTAGATTTAAATATGATTTGAATAAACATCAAGGGTATAAATCGCTCAGACGTAACAAAAGATAATCATGAAATGTGTGCAAGGAAATTAATCCCCACATTTTTTTGTCCTATTTTATTTTTTGTCATTACATTATTTACTATTCATCATTCGTGCATGCAATAACAAGCATTCATCAAAAAATAAATCTATTTTTTTACACCCTTTACTAAAGGCTAAGAGGAAGAGAATAAAAAGGTATAACGAGTTGCAAAATTCTGTTGTTGTTACTTAAGATGTTAAAAGATAAAAAGTATAATTACAGTCATTACATGCACTGTTTATCCTTAACTATAGTTTTAACATGCCTTTGTTTCATGACGAAAGAATTGGCTTAAAATGAGAAAAACACTTTAAAATCCCCAAGAAAATGTTAGTATTAAATTAAATGGAGGGTCTCTCTAACATCATTCAACACCTTAAGTATGTTCATTATAGTTATTCCCTCGTTTATAGCTCTCGGCTTCAGAGCTCCTCAGACAACATATGGCTCAATGAAATGAATAATATATTTATGGTTATTTTCTACAGAGTAAACCATTTCTTCGCTGATTTCTTACATTCTTGATGCGTACAGCAGTTAGACAGAGGTCCTCTTTTATGCACGACATAGTGTTGTGTTTATGTTTGTCCTCCTATTTAGAGTGTGTCCACGGGCCAAATCAAAGCGCTCTCCCTGGATGACCCCATCACTACTGGCTTAGAGAAACAGTTCACATGCAACCTGGTGCAAAGACATGTTGGAAAAAATCTCACATAAAGGTTTATTATCCTATTTTGGAAAAATGGGATTGGAAAATAGGACAGGAACTCTCAAAAATAAACCTCCTCTCTCCTGAAACTACATATTACATTTGCTCAAACTAATCCGGCATTGTGTAAACAGGTACACAGATTTCACCAGCGAGATGATGATTTATGCGCAGTACCAAGAAAATAGAGACGTTTTTTCAGTGACGCAGCTGTTTGGCTACATCTCTATGAGCCACTCCTAAGATGGGGGCCATAGATGCACGCACGGGTATCCTCCACAGTCAGGTCGCCTCACCCTGCCAAGTCTGTCTAAATCCTGTCTCCCTCAGACTGAGTGAGGAGGGACAACAATAGCAAGACGAACACAATCTATTTTCTCCCCAAGTATTGGTGACAGTGCGTCTGTTTTGTCATTGTCACAAACATACCACAAGTCAGCACAGCCAGAGGCAAGCAAAAAAAGACCCAGACATTCTCACTTCTACAAAATATATGGCTCCCCGGTTTTCTGTGCTGCATTGTCATATATCGTATCTTCTCAAGGGTTCACAGATGCCATCACATTTCTCCCTGATCTTGTCAAGTGGGTGTCTAGCAACTCCTTGTGACAGAACTGTCGCCTCAACCTTTGAAATCCATAAGGCCGAGGGCTGTTTTTAACAAGCATGGCTGTGTGGCTGGCAGCTAGCTCAGCTGAGACCAGTCACCCTCAGTCACCACTTAGCAAGGGGATAACACAGTCTGACACAGCAGTGTGTGTGGAGTGTGGCATCTTGATTGTTGATGGAGCAATTGAAAAAAATAGGTCAAAATGTCATCAGCCACCTTGGATCACCATTCACTAAATATGTTGACCTCATGTGAATGCACAATCTTGGTAAATATATAAGCCAAATGTCAATAATAATAATAATAATAATAATAATAATAATAATAATAATAATAATAAT
>CALSBZ010046745.1:3001967-3027437 GCA_943591055.1 Gobionotothen gibberifrons
ATAATAATAATAATAATAATAATAATAATAATAATAATAATAATAATGATAACAATGTATTCAGATTTCTCTGACTTACATTTTCAAGCATTGGGTAGGGGACAGGGAATAGACAGTAGTGGGAGAACTCTTGTACTTAAGTGAAAGTAGAAGTACCAGTCCCTTTTTTATTTGTTGTTTATACTTATATCATTATTCCAAATGTAAGTAACTAAAGTTACAAAATACATGTAGTGGAGTAAAAGTACACTATTAAAGCATCTGAATTGTATTGCAGTAAAAGTACAAGAAGCAAAACAATACTGAAGTAAAGTACAAGTTCCTCAAAATAGTAAAGCACGTACTTGAGTAATTATGTATGGCTTTTTTAATTGAATTTTTTTTTTTAAAGAAATGTCGTCAGCCATTTGGTTTATATGTGGTTAGTTATATTATATATTAACCTTTATATATACAGTCTATGATATTAACACAAGCCTCTCTGGATTGTATTATTGACGTACACCATCTAGTGGACATTCCTCAACAATGCACTAATGTTAAAACACTGTCATGACTGCTTATCGACAGAATGTAAAAACGTGTTTATATAGTGTATTAGAAATAATGAAATAAATGCCTCAATTTGGTATGTGTCGAAGCTACTTTAAAACCCGATACAACATTGCTGTCAAAATAAAGATCTTTAGATGTGGAACCTTTTTTTTGCACGTGTAGTTTAGCTACAACAACATTTTCAGCGACACCACAACTACACTTTCAAGATGGCGGCGCCCGTAATTGAAACATGCCACATAGCTTGTTGTGCAAACAGGACTCCAAATGTTGTTTCTTGGGGTCGTGGAGGGACTATTGCTTTTGGGACATGTACCTCGGTAGCTCTCTACGACCCACAGGTAGTAAAATCCGTCTAATTTCTTCTGTTATGTTAGCTGTGGATGTTAGTGGACACTGCTAAAGATAACCGAGCACCCTGTTGTTGTAAATAAAGGTCTTTTTTGTTACCTTAATAAATAAACGATTTGTTTTTTTTTACTGCAGGAGAGAAGAGTGGTGGCTATGCTGAATGGACACACAGGGAGAGTGAACACAGTGCAGTGGATTCACAGAGAGGACTGTGGTGAGTGTCCTGCTGTCACTGATGGACCTGACAGGATCTGGTTTTGTCTTTAGCTCTTTATAACAGTTTTTTTTTTTTTTAAAAGCTAATTTGACGGCTGTCACGTATGAGCCTTAAAGTATACATTTTGTTCTAAATGATGTCGATACCCACAATTTGTTCGAAAAAAAAATGCAGCCGGTTATAGCTCATAAAAATGTCCCTGCAAAATACACCTAATACAGGACAGGAACAGAAAACAAGGAACATGGAAATATGTTAGAGGTAGAACATTATTTATTTTCTAAATATAATGTATTTAACAAATAGTTAATCAAATAAACGTAATGATATTACAGATAATACATGTCGTAGTACACCTTAATACAAGTTTTTTGTATGAATATGAAAAGATGGAACTCTTCAGTGTATATAATTAACTTAAAAACTGCCCTGTTTCTTATGTAAATGTATCACATAATCTTTCATAGTGGAACATTTTGTCAATATAAGATTATTTATGATTTACCTTAATTGTAACTAAGTGGCATAGCACATAACATTGAAAAACTGTCCCAGTCCGAAGGTGCACAAAAGGCACTTTTACCAATATAATGTATCTTTAATATACTGTGTTTTTATCATTTGGACAGCTCCAGAGAGTCATCTTGTCTCTGGAGGCTCAGATAATCGGCTCATTGTCTGGGAGGTTCAAAATGGGAAGGTAAGCCATCTGTTTCATCAGACATTGTTTTTCCTTCTTTTTTTTATCTTCTAATATGTGCTCTGTTGTCTCCAGTTCATCCAGTCGGTGGAGTGTAAGGGCCACACGGGTGCAGTGTGTGCTGTGGACGCCATCTATCTGGAGGATTCAAAGATCCTGGTGGCCTCCTCAGCATCCGACTCCACTGTCAGACTGTGGCTCTGTGATGGAGCCAAAGAAGGTAAGAAAAGAAACACAAAATAATCTGGCAACAACTTTTCGGTTTCAGATGTTGTGGCAGAATAAGGTTGGAAATTGTTCAGAAGAATAGGGTTTTAAAGAAGTATTAATACTTAATTTGGGTCCTTTTCATCATTTTGTGACCCTTTCAAAATAAAGCAATGTCAACTGTAAAATAATAGGAATATTTATTGTCATTGGGAGGACTACAATTAAATTAGGAGCGCTACTCCTGATCAGTAAAGTTAAAAGATACAGAACAAAAACAGTTAAACACAAGACAAAATCAAAACGACTTTAGCAAACGAACATCATTCGTTGACAAACAGAATGGAAAATCCAATACATTTAAGTTAATCAAACAACATGATAGCTGGCCTCTTCTCTGCAGGGCTGCAGAATTGTTTAGTGTGCATCACATCAATGACACTTTTTTTATATTTGACAAGCTTTCACATAGATAAGGTCAAAACAGCTGAAATTAATGTCAGTGAAATAAAATGCCTTTGGACAGATATTAAATCTCTCATTCCAATTTGTTTATTTCTGTAAAAATGTAAGTTGAGTCCAACAGCTGTATTATTGTAATATTTTCTCACATGAATTATTAGTGGTATTCCCAGCTGTCATCCATATCTCCCTTTTTTCTAAGCTGTCAACCATTACAGCTTCTCTTTATAAAAGTTTCTGTCCCCCCGTCAGTGCGGATGAACACTGATGCTGCTTGACAGTCATGCACATTAAGCGTGTGTGTATGCAAACCAGGCGTAACCTTGGGGTGTATTCCCAGATGAAAAAACGGTCCATGTTAAGTTGGATTGTGACAGCTTGAAAGACCCTTGGCCTCTACAAATGAGGATAGGCAGAAAAACATGCTTCTTTTAAACATTCCAGAAACCGTGAAAGGAGAATTTCCACATTACATGCATTATAGCAAACATTTGCCATATAGTTCTAAAATATATCCAGACTTATTTAAATAAATATCTGTAAAATAATGTCTGTGAAAAGGCTATGTTATGCTGTTTTTTCTTCAGCTGCATCATGGTTTCAGACTCCACCTTCCTCAAGAAAGTGCGACACAAAGGTGCATGACTAATTGAAGTAGAATAGAAGAAGAAAAGTAGAAAGCCTGTTGTAGTTGTAAAAACGATCAGGGTTTAAACAGTGATCAACTTGTTTTGTGTCCTTGAATGTGAGGGAATTTGACCTGGAAAGTCCTTGAACGTGATGTGTAAGAACCCTTCTCTTAGTTGCGTAGCAGTATTACTCGTAGGGCATCACAAAGTTTAATCCATGTGCTTGTATGTTCCTCAGCTGAGTGCCTCCACACCTTGTCGTTCGGCAACAGTTTTATGATGGATGTCTCTCTGGCACTGTTGCCAGGCAGCAGAGGTAAGCCTAAGCTGTTCCTACATAGACATCCTTTATGTTTTGCTTCAAACACACACACACTTACAGACATTTTTCCTCTCATGCCATCCATCTGAATTTGCACTACTGCTTTAGCGCCTGTAACCAAATGTCATTTTCTAAATTCTGCCTGTGTTTGAAGTGTCTCATATTATTTTGCCTTTCTGTTTCACATGTTTGACATCTGTTAGAGGTTGTGCTTCCTCCTTCTCTTACATCGCATGTATAAAACCTAAACATAGATGTAAATGCTATGTGTGTATGTATGAGTGTGTGTGTGTGTGTGTGTGTGTGAGCTTACAGTACATGACTGTGTGAAACCTGCCTTTCTTTTTTTTACAGTTCCCATACTGGCCTGTGGGGGTGATAACTCCCAGGTGGATCTGTATGTTCTGTCTAATGGAGAGGTGAGCTCAGACAGATACTCTGTTTAAGCGACATCGCATTTATTTTTTCCCTGACATGTTTATTTGTAATTACTTGAGAATGTGAGCAACATTTGACCTTTTTGAATTGCCCTACAACAGCTACGAACAGGATGGGTTAAATGCAGAGAACAAATGTCACTGTGTGTGCTGTGTGCTCTGCATGTGTGACCATTAAAGAGGGTTTCATCCCTCCCAACTCTCAGCTCCAGAAATCCATGTCTCTGCAAGGACACGAAGACTGGGTTCGTGGAGTGACCTGGGCATCTCTAGGTGAGCGCCACCTACTTCTCACTCAATTTAAAGTCAGATAAACATACAATATGTACTGTAGGCAAGTGTCTGTGATTTGAAAAACGTTTCAGAAATTCAGAACCGAAAATATACATATTGTTTCAATTCTCTTAGAGCCTAATCACATTTTCTTAAAAGCTTGTGCTCACGGGTCTCTATAATGTGTGATTTATCTTAAGCAAGCCTGCAAACTGAATAAAACTGGCCTTTTAGAAGAGAGAGATAACACATGATTGGTTAAAAGCTAAAAGGTGGGAGGAGCTTTCCAGTAAGAGCCTTCCACCAATGTCAAGAGAAAGACAGACAAGTGCATTTCGACCTTCTTTAAGAAAAACAACTAGACACATATCTCCTCTTTGGCTTAATGGAGCATTTAGAAAAACTAGACACAGCCTTTCAACTTTTTTTTAGGCCCGCATCACCAACTAGTTTGCTATTCACAGTATTGTGGTAGCACAATGCAATGCATGGATCCGATCCAAGCGCTGCTAATTCTGTAACCCTCTTCAAGGGCTCTTCATTACGCCACTGTTCTGACTGTGTAAAAGCTATTTCATCTCCTTAACCAGGCCTCTCCACCAGTGTCTCCTTCCCACTCACAGTCTGTGAC
Source organism: Gobionotothen gibberifrons (assembly GCA_943591055.1). NCBI lineage: Eukaryota > Metazoa > Chordata > Actinopteri > Perciformes > Nototheniidae > Gobionotothen > Gobionotothen gibberifrons. The sequence continues at coordinate 3,006,752 of CALSBZ010046745.1, forward strand.
CCACTCCACGCTGCCAAGCTGCGAGCAGGCAAAGAGACAGAGAGAAGTTTGTTGATATGAAATATCCCCATAGGAATGACAAAACTCGCTCTCCACTGTGATAGTAGTTACATAAATCATTCTGTTTTTTAAGGCTTTGGCAGATGGCACATTGCAGCAGTTTATCATAGCTGTTAAACACTGGCATTCAGAGCATGGTGCTATTTCTTGTTTTTCTGTTTCTATCTTTATCCAATCTTTCTAAATCACAATTCCCTCCATCAGGACCCTCCATCAATCTTAGTACTAGAATAAAATAGGCTCTGGTATAAAAGCAGCTTTATTGTATCTAGTAATGTTTGACTTTTGCTACACAGTTTATTAAAGATGAAAATATTTGTTAGTTGCAGCCCTAATCATGTTGCTGTCTTCAAAACGCCTGGCAACAGTACTGTGTTACTAATTTTGATTATGATGCTCAATCAAGCATCTGATCTCACACTGACACACATACGGCTACACATGGTTTCAATCTCATTTAAAAACATTTCAGGCTATTTGTTGTAATTTAGGGTGGGGTGAAAATGTTGTATTGCTTCTTCAAAAGGCTACAGTTGGGGGCTTTATCATGGCGCAGATAAAGTTTTTTTTGAATGTACAAAGAAAAACTCAAGTTTCAACTCGATTTGTTGGCAGTAATGGGTAATTTATACGGTCAAAAGTATCAAAACTACTCCGACAGGCTGGAGAAAATGACTAATGCTGTCTGTTTTGGCAGAATTTCAGCCCAGTACCAAAATGTATCATCAATATCATTACTAAATGATCGACAAACAACTATGGCCTTACTCCTAGCTCTCCCAGCACTTCGAAGGCATTAGGTGGTGGCAACGGAGGAATTTATAATATGTCTGTTTATCTTGGCAGAGGCGAAACCTGGGCCAGTGGCCATTGGACTAAACCTGAAGCGCATAATGTGACAGACGGGAGCACTCAGAGATAGTGGCTTGTGCTTTGTTTACCACCTGTCTGTTTATATTTGTCCGGTACTCCTGCTGTCTCGCTGGCCATGTCACTGTCAGCAGCGTTCTTCTAAAAGGCCTCGATAACAGATCTAAAAAACAATTGAAGACAACAGGAGCCTCTATCGATGTGCTAGGTCAGGCTTTAATGCTCATTTCAGCCCGGAAAACTCAAGTTGGAGCCAGAGTCAGGAAAGTTGGTAGTTAGGCTCAGTTCTAAATGTTGCAACATCACTTCATTATTCATCATTTTATTAAAAAAAAATATTTCTCACCACACACACTCCCTGTTATCCCTTGAAACGCTTCGTTTTTTAGCACCAAATAAATGGAACAAATTAAAGTGATATTGAAATAAGACTGTAAAGTTTTTAGTTGACATCTCTTTATTTATTTTCTTAATCCTGTAGTATATTCTTCCTACTTAATACTCACGGTTTTAAAGATGAATACTTGATAAAACACAGGGTTGTAAGTATTTCAAAGGCATTAGGATACATCCAGTGCTATAGGGAAGGGTATTTTAAGAGCTGATAGAAAATGTCTTTCAGCGGAACAAGGTTTTCATGTTCTCTCTTTGTCTCGTTCAGGTGGAGAGCTGCTATTAGCCAGCTGTTCCCAGGACTGCCTCATCAGAGTGTGGAGGCTGTGTGCCAAGTCTGGGACAGACACAGAGGACGATCACACCATCATCAAAATGAAAGAGGACGTTTTTGAAGTGAGGGAGAAAGGTGAGCGGGCCACACAGGCTTGATTTATAAAAATGGAGCTAATTAACCAAATGAGTAGGCTCATTTTTTGATGATATAATTGCACCCGGTGGTTACCGACTTCCATAAAGAACAAGTTTGTGTGTAACAATTACTTATTTTATATTTCATGGAATGTTTCGAACTACATATTCTGTAGTTGGCCACAAAAAAGTTCACCTTTTTAGTATCAGCTGCTTCTCTCCTGTTTGTTACCATGATCTGTCCTCTGTTCCCGCTCCAGATGTGTCCTCTGTGTTTGCTGTGACTCTTGAGACAGTCCTGGCTGGACATGAGAACTGGGTCTATGGAGTCCACTGGCAGCCTCCTGTCTACAAAGGTACCTTGATGAACAACCAGGGAAGGGATCAGTCAATACTTACCAAGTTTCACATAATTAGCAGGAGGTTCTTGCAGAAATCTCTTGGTGTTTGTGTCAAATTAAATCAAAGTCTCAGAGTTGGCCATATGGTACTTACCTCTAAACATTTCACTCACTTATTTGCTTTCACCAGCCTGTGAAAGTAAATGGATTTTTCTTGCGTGCTACACGGAGAGATGTTGTTTCTCTCCCTCTGTCCTGCACTGCTGTTGTTTACAAAAAGCAGCACAAGACGGTGACAATTTCAAAGAAAAAAAGACAAAAAAAAGGTGTTTGCTTAATTAGCTCTCAAGGGGAAAGCCTAATGGATGTGCTAAATCTTCTCTTTAAACTCTGCTTGCCTTAAAAGCTTATTACATTAAGATCACTTCAGACCGCTTCTGTATACATCCCAGATACACAAGTAAGTGAAATGACTTAATTATGAGGGCATATCCAGTCGCAATCATTTGCCTATTATTGACATTACATTTGTTTTCCATCTTTAAAAACTAAAATGCTATCATCATTAAGCATAGATTATAATTGTTAAAATATGATACCATGCATCCTTATACAAATTGATCTCTACATAAATTGATCTCTTGCATGCAGCCCCCAATGTGTTTGGGAATACCAGTAAACAGAAGCAACTTTGCTTTTTAATGGTCAATTTTGTTTTTGGTCAATAATTTATTTTATGTATGAAGCACTTAATTTGTTGCATCAGAGCAGGCAGACATCCTTAACATGCTACCAACTTTTATACATTATAGAGACAAAAACCATGATGAGGATTTCTGTACAACCTTAAAAATATGTCATAGAATATCCCAAGCCACTCATAGAGGCTAAGCCAACGCTTAAAGCCACTGAAGATCCGCTTTCTTTACATAATTGACACACACTTTACTTGTCAGGTCAATAAATGTCTGGTACAAAGTTTGCAGTTCAACACAGAGTGCATTGTTTTTCTCGTAGTGTTGTCCATCACCATACAACATTTACACCACAATAGGCAGCCATACTTTACCTCAGCGTGTGTGTGTGTGTGTGCTTGTCAGTGTGTGTGTGTGTGTGTGTGTGTGTGTGTGTGTGTGTGTGTGTGTGCTCGGGGTGTGTGCTCAAATCTGTTTGGCCTTCCGGCTGAACCACAATCCACAAACATTGTTTACTACCTGTATACCAGGTGCGTTCATTGGCTCCTACACCACTAGCCTAATCATTGACTGTTGTCTGTTGACCATTATTAACTGCAAGCTGCTCCTATAAGTGTCTGTTTGTCTCCCCCTGCAGGTGGAGAGCTGCAACAGCCTCTCAGTCTGCTCTCTGCCTCCATGGACAAAACCATGATCATCTGGGCTCCTGAGGAGGGGTCTGGAGTCTGGGTGGAGCAGGTGAGTGTTGTCTTGAGCGCCTTCACACACACACATACGTGGTATCAATCGCTCTCTGCAGGGAACACAGGGTTTGCACACAGACCTACACACCAATCCCTTTTCTGCTAGTTTTCCTTTCAGCAGCTCTTGACATGATCCAAGCTTTTGAGCCCCCCCGCAGTATTCTCTCTCCTGCTGTCAGGGCCCCATGCGTGGGTCTCCACTCTCCCTGACATTGAGGTGTCAGGAATAGAAGTGATAGACAGCGATGAAGAAGCGTTGAGCCTGGCGCACCACTGTGAGTTTAGACAAGCCGAGGTTGTCCTCCCCCATCTTCCCCTCCATCACTCACTCGCACTGAACCCCCCTGTTTTACGGCCCATTCCCCAACAAATCCTATGTGTCCAATGGAAGACATACCATAGCCTTGGCGTGCAACCCCTTTTTCCTTATTATTTTTTCACCCCATGATCTGTCTTTTAACGTTGACTCCCCATTCCGCCTTCACTCATTTCACTTCGTCTTTTTTTCCACCCCTTGCCTTCCCTTCTCTCCTCCTGTCTCGTCTCCCTCTCTCACATTCTCTCCTTCTCCTGCTTTCCTCTCGCTCCCCTCCGCCTCGTCTCTCTGAGCTCCACACAGCTGCTGTTGTGCCAGAATGTGGCTAAATTTAACGCAAGTGTGGATGGTGAAGAAAAAGGCTTTTTTCCCCCATCTGTCCCACAGTTTTTCTTTTTTTGACTACGACAAGTTCTCAGGTGAGTCAGGATTACCTTAGAATACCTTTGAACATACCTGTCAGAGAGGCAGAAACATGAACAGGCTTGCAAAATTGTCAGACACATATTTTCACGCAATCTCATTGTGCACACAGGCTCCAAATGAAATGCATACATCCTTCCCATTGCACTGACATTGGCTCACTTCACTATGGCAGGCACCTTGCGTGTGATCACACTCTGAAGTGATTTTCCATACTCGATCTGTTACATTTTGTTGCCTTTGATCTCATCATTCACATCCACGAGCAACAAAGACCAAAGAAAAAAAGCAACCAGAAAAGTCTTGATTCTCCTCTCAACAAAGGGACGATGATTAGAGCCTGAAGCCAGTGTCACATAGTCCTCTCAGTCTTCTTCTTAGTATATCTAGACAAAGGTGGTCAGTGGAAATGAAAAGCAGCAGTGGGCATTTGAAATCATGTCTGCTGTGCCCAATCTCCATCCACTGCTCAGGCCTTTCTTCTTTAAGCCAAGACAAAATAAAAGTAACCCCCTACCTGAAATAACCTTTTTGTTGAAAGTGACAGTGCTCCTCTTTTTCTGTTCCTTCACACCTGATTTTTTTTTTTTTTACTTGAACTATCAGGTTGCCTGCTCGCAAAGCCTGACCTCTGAAGCTTGAAAAGGCCTCACAAAGGCTTTTGTACGGGACGTCGTTAACGTTATTGGCAGAGCAGATTCCACAGTGCTAACTGACCGGCCATGTGTGTCCTAATTAGCCGGGTTTTTTTTAAACAAAGTAGTGCCCCACTTCCTCACACTGATTAGAGTAATTGGTGAGATTTAATGGAGAGCAGGGTTAGCAGTGGGGTGGCCGGGGCCCACCACTGCGTAAAGCACATCTCACTAACGAGACACACTGGTAATTAACATCTCAGACTGACCGCAGCGGGCCGCTACAGGGCCTGCAGGGACCTGTCGCAGCGTGCCGCTACAGGGCCCGCAGGGACCTGTGTGTGTGTGTTTGAGGGATAACCTATTTTCAGACCTCGCCTTGTGTACTCTCCTTAAGTGACACTTGGCCAGATCAATTATCCACTCAAATAAAATTGAGTTTTTAGCTGCCCTCTCTGATTTACAGTTCCAATTAATCTCTGACCACACCCAACTTCTCCAATAGGTGTGGTCAGAAGTTTGCTTTGTTGGATCTGTAACCACACCCAACAAGGAAATCACTTTGTCCTTGAGAGCATCGACACCATGAGGTCAGCAAAATACTTACATAGACAAAAAACACAGAGAATTATAACTTGACTGCATATCCGTCTTTTAGAGCAGGGGTTCCCAACTTTTTTTCCCAATGACTCCTGTTGGAAGTTGCGACCCCCCCCCCCCCTCAAATCATCTGAGGCCTGGCGCCCCCCCTGCGATCTTTGGTGCTCCCCCAAGGGGGGCACGCCCCCCAGGTTGGGAACCACTGTTTTAGAGCATTGTTTTTACTTTAGCACCCAGTAATGATTTAGTTCATTCTGACGGCTCTCATTAGTGTTGTAGACACTGTTACATTCAGTAATTGCTGAAAACAATTAGAGAAGTGGACAGCACTCTAGTGGTCTGGAACCAGGCTATATATCGACGTATATCGAGCCAAACACAAGACATTTGATGCTTCTTGCATTCGAATGTGAGGATAATTTGATATAAACAGTTTTAAACAGATTAATTTAATTCTTATTTGCTGTCTTTAATTATGTTCTACTTCTCATCAGGAGACATTTAAGTGAAGGAGAATATGTCTCGGTGTCAAGTTTGAAAACCTGTCTGTACGGCTTTTCCCAGTTAAGCTCATTCTGCAGCCACCTCCCTGTTTCTCTCCTTCAAATAATGATATATACGCCTTGCCTTCTTTGTCTGTCCTAGTTCTTTTCCTCCCCCATACCCCCGCTGGCCAGCGATAAGACACATAGTGCATCCATATTGTTCCCCCAGTCGTAAACAAGACAGATGACGGCTTTTTGCCTCTGTGAGTTTTTGAATGATTTACGGCAGACTCTTGTGTGCAGAATTTTAAAATCAATCTGCTTAATGTTGCATCTCGTTCTCTCTCAATCTCACCGTCTATGTTTCTACCTGCCTGCTTCTCTCTCTGAATGGCTGCAGGATCGTGCCATTCAACGTGAAGGCGTGTCTTTATCGCTGCCATTAGTTCCGCTGTGTTTGAGCCTGCAGACAAGCGTTATTTTGAAGGTCATTGATGACCAACGCAAGCTCCCTAAGAAGGCCGGATGATGGAGGACTCCACTTTGCTGCCACATACAGTAGACATAGCCAAGACATGTTTGTGTGTGTGTGTATCATCCATCCTGTTTGTTTAACATGTCATTGATGCACATGTGTTCTTGTGGGTTGCTCCTGCGATGACGGCTGCAAAGATAACACGCTAAGCTGTACAGATTTGAATCCTTCAAGTGTGAATTTAGCACTTCTCAAATGTCCTCACAGCCAATGTCCATATCATTTAAGGCACAAGCTAATTAAAGATGGAGAAGATATAGTGTAGCCGTATCTGGATACAGACTCCAGTGGTGCTGAGGGAGCAGTGGAGCGCTCTCTGGGGTTGTTTCTGCTGCTATCGATTTGGATAGATCTCCCCTCTGGGCCCCATTTACCTCCAAGGCCTCAGGGCCCGATAAAGCTTTTAATTGTTTGAATTCCTCCGTGAGAAGTTGGCCAGGTCAATAGAATTCTCTTAAAGTCCTTGGGAACATCGTTTTTCTTCGACTGGTTAAGGGTTAGAGAATAAACTCACAATAGCGACTAGACAGGAATAAAGTTATGTGAACATAAATGTCTCTGCGTACAATGCACACGTCTAGACTTCCTCTCTTGTCCTTTTGTCGTTCAGGGATGAAGCTCATTTCGTCCCGCACAAGCCACTTGCAGTTGAACATATTGACGGCTAATGGTTAGAACATCTCTCCGTTGCTTATACAAGAATTACTGTGGATTAATTTCCACATTGTTTCAAGTTATTTTCGTCTAGTGCCATAATCCTGCATTGAATCGTGCGGGTTACGCAAGCAACGGGATGAGGTATTAATATTGCTTTCTTCATTTAGTCATTTCTGTTCAGTAAAGAAATACATGTCAATGAAAGCTTGAATTTATACAGAATATAATTAGGTTTTTTAATTTGTAGAACTCATTAGAAGCTTTTTATTTTTGCGTTATGGCTCAATGTTTTTCATTTTTAGTTGTAATTGCCTCCTTCAGTTAAATGCCTTTTTGTTCTTTTCGCTCCCTGTTTTGGAAAAATACACTTTTAAGGAACTTAAAGTGAGTTACAGTGACCTCCACCGTTTAAACAAGTGCTTTTTCTTTTTGTCAGTGTAATTGCTAACTGCACTTAAACCAAAACGCGCTTCATGCCCCAGCTAATGATTTGAATCCACAAAAAGTCATTACAGAACTGAGTCTAGACAGTCGGTCAGAATCCTTTAGAAGTGATTATTATTTCCAGCATCTTTCTGAGGCAGTGATTATGAGTTTTTAATATGGATTGTTTTTCAGTGGCAGCTCAGCCCCCATGGGTGCTCCATGTCCACGGACCCTTCACTGTCTGTGTGATCTGTCCTACGAGCGTGACGCAGGGGTCACAAGCTCTCACCCAAATCCAATTTATGTAAATCCTTCTGGGTTCTCAGGCGTCGCCATTTTTCATCATTATTTGTTCAGTGTGATATGCTGCTCTGCAATTGCTTTCATTCTGTATTAGACAAATGTATTTTCTAAGAAAAAGCAACACAGTTTATTGAGCTCTAATCAGTCCCATTATGCATCATTTATCATTTGACTTGTCAGCTTAATTTCAGTCTTCTTCTTCTTCCATTGTGGGAGCTGTTAGTTAATATGTCTTGTAGGGAGACTGACGACAGATTTGAAAACTCTTTCCCCTCACTCCTCTTATTTTCTATTCATCTAATCCTTTATATTTACACAAAACCCAGGTGTTTGACAGAACAACCACGCTATATACTGCGTGTGTCTGAATCTCATATAAGATGAAAGGAGAAAAATGTCAGAAATAGCCTAATTATTTCCGCAGCTTTTTCTCCATATGTGGCAGTTCATGCACCTCAATGTCTTTTATCTTGATCTGTGGCGAGTCAGTGACCCGAACCAGAAAGCAAATGTTTCTCCCCCACCTGATGTCACATTCACGTGTTTCTAAAAAGACATCCGAGTTGAATCTCTGGTCTGTAATGATCATCCCTACACCATGTTTTTCTTTCACATCAGGTGCGTGTTGGGGAGGTTGGTGGCAACACTCTGGGTTTCTACGGTTGCCAGATGAGTCCAGATGGCTCCATGATCGCTGCTCATGCTTTTCATGGAGCGCTACATCTCTGGTGCAAAGACCAAGATGAAAAGGTATGTCTCTTTTACTCTTAACCTTTCAAATGTATATAACGCCAGTATTTCTGTTATGTGAGACTATCCTTGTTATTATAATGTGTTTGATATAATATTCAGTGTTAGAGCATTGCTTCACTGAGACGTCATATTCACAACATAAGGTTCAGAGATAACTGCATTTCAATTACACCGGATCAAAATGTCAGTTTAAAGTTCAGCACATACCTGAAGGTGTTAGTAAAGTTTCAAATAGAGATTGTCTTTTCAGTCAGCAACACATTCATTATTATCCCCCTCTCTCCCGCAGTGTCATTCTAATGATGGAAATGATGCTTATGTTAAAGGGAATTGACACAAGAAATCATTTGAAATGTGTCAACTGACCAATGCAATGCTGTCTGACAGGGACAATGGAGGCCTGGGGTTGTGATATCGGGCCACTTTAATGCGGTCCAGGACCTGAGCTGGGACCCTGAGGGGGAGTTCATCCTCAGCGTGGGCTCGGACCAGACCACCAGACTCTTCACCCCATGGAGGAAACAAGATGATAAACGGGTACAAATATCCTGTAAATGAAAAAAGAGACAGAGCTGACTGTAATTAAACAGTATTTTTAAATGTTTTAGCGCAACATTAGGATTTTGATTTAAATAACCAGATGGTAAGTATACTAATATTTTATCACATTGATGCAAATACATCTAATATGACCATAAGGCAGTCCTGTGTCGTGATGCAACATTACCCACAGTCCTAATGCACCTAAAGATATTAAAGAGAGTCTCACTCTGGTATAAACAGCACAGCTCAATCTCACAGGATAAATACTATCTTATACTTCACTTTATAAGGTGTTATAAGGATTGTTAATATAACGCACCCATCACAGTTTATTTTCATTAAAGGGGACCTATCATGCTAAATGCACTTTTGTACGTCTTTTATACATGAATATGTGTCCCCGGTGTGTCAGGGAACTCACAAAGTGTCCGAAAACACAACCCTCTCTCTTTTCCTCCATACCCAAATCTCTAAAAACGGGGCTGCAACGGATCTGATTATTATTTGAATTTTTCTGACGTCAGAAAAGGAGTGCTCCGCCTATATGGGCAACTCTCCACCTATCAGGGGAATGAGAGACCGCTCGAAAGCGCTGGAGACGCTGTAGTACATATGCCAGGCCTGTAAGTGGCGCTGTAGTCTGCCACAAAAGCAGAATCAGCCCTTGCAAAAACAGGGCTGGAAAAGAGCAAATAGAGTGAAATGAGGCATGGCTAAAATGCATGATCTGTTTGGTATTTTGAAAAATAAACTTCACAGACATGTTTTATATAGGTATGGCCCTACAATATATGTTTCAAATATAGCATGATAGGTCCACTTTAAAAAAAAAAAAAACATTAAAACAATTGGATTAAACACTGCTACTGGTGATTTTCCTCTATCCAGATGAAATGTAGAAACATGGTGGTGTTTCCAGTCTTTATTACATTATGGAAGAATCCAGTTTAGGAAATCTGGTCATTGTGGTGGAACCTCCCATCCTCTCTATTGAGTTTAGTTTGCAACATAAGCTGAAATTAATTGTTTTCATTTGAACTGGATAATTTCATTTTCATTTCATTTCAATCTTTATTTCGAACAGATAAAAAAAAATAACAAATAAAAATAACAAATGTGGAAAACAGAATACCGTATTGTTAAAATACAGTATTTATCCACATTCATGATAATATTTATATATTCAACAAAAAAAAGTCTTTATATTAATAATAATAATAAATCATATGTGTCCGAAAGGGAGCAGGAGTAAGCAAATGCTTATTAATTCCCACTACTTACTTGATCAATGATTGTCCTTTAAATCCTTATGCAAGTTATTCCTACTTACATTTATACATACATATACAATCATTTCTCATCTTCAATCACCTCTCCTCATTCTCATAGTTTTCCCAAAAAGTGTTTCTGTACATCCTTTTAAGCTGAATTATGCTTGTGCTATGTTTGAACTCCTGCTCCAAACCATTCCATAAATTGTTATACTCATACTTCTCAGAGTTGTTCTGACCTTGAGTTGTTTAAAATGTAGATTTCCTCTCAAATTATACCCACCCTCTCTGTCTATGAACAGTGTTTTTAATTTCCTAGGAAGTAGAAATTAAAATCGATTTAGTTTTTAACTTGGTTGCAAACGCCTGGATTTAGGGCCCAGAAATCCTGTTCCACAACATCAGGCATAAAATGAAATGCTGGCACAACCCCATGCAGCGTGTTGCGATCCCCGTGTCCAGATTAGCATCTTTCCTATATTTCTCATGCCTTATTCACCCTGCAGGCAACCTGGCATGAAATCTCCCGGCCGCAGATCCATGGATACGACATGCAGTGTCTGGCCATGGTGGGAAGGTTTCAGTTTGTGTCGGGAGCCGATGAGAAGGTCCTGCGAGTGTTTCAAGCACCTCGAAACTTTGTGGAAAACTTCGCTAACATCTCTGGGACGTCAAAAGAAAAGCTGTTGACATCTAGTGTGAGTGTCAAATGAAATTACCATCATTATATATTCAAGTTATCTTCACTCACGTAGAAATAGTCAAGAACTATGTTTGCCCTCTCGCCAAAGATCAGTTCTCTCTCTTTCACTTTGATTAACAACTGTAAAATGTGCTGAGTGGATCTCCCACCCCTACATGGTTATTGATGCGTTTGTCTCTCTGTCCGTTCATTCATCTTGTCAGGATGCTGCCAACCTTCCAGAAGGAGCCAGCACTCCTGCCTTGGGTCTGTCCAACAAGGCCGTATTTCAGGGTAAGAAATTTCATATGATGTAGTGTAATATATAAATGTTACAACTTATTTACAGATGTGTCATATTGTTCTACAGGTGACCTTGCCCCCAAAAGCAACAAAGGGGAGTTCAACAGTGTATCTGATCAATACCAGCCTGAGTCTTACTTCAACCCGCTCATCATGACAGGTACTGCAAAAACAACACTCTCAAACAAGTGTTTTTCCAACATAGCAAGGTCCTTTCTGAGATTTTGCAGCAAACCCTCATTTAATTTAAACCTCCTTGATGAATAGTTTTCGAGCCGAAATGCATCCCTGTCTCCTCCACAGTCCGATAGCCTGATTCATATTCTGCATCGCCCTCCACTCAGCAGCCTCAATCAGCTCACAATATAAGATTTCCAGCCAGCCTGTCGCTAGATGTTCTTATAAGAGACAATTATGAGCGGCCAGACGGACAGTTAGTCATTGGGGCTCTCGCCATGCTATACTCCCACAATGCCTGAGGTCTGCTGGAGGCCGATTGGTATTACAGCAGGTGTCCGTAAGCGTGAGTAGAAGTAAAAGAAAAAATAGAATAAAATAATAAAAACCTCAAATGAAACGTAATTTATTTGTTTATTCAACACATGGCAGTTATTTTAAAACAAAACATGTACACTTTTTTTTATAGTGCATGGTGGAAGGGAGCAGGGAGAAGAACATCTTATTTAAACTGCCCCTTCTAAAAAAACACAAAAAAGGACAAAAACAAAAAAAATGAAATAACCATAAAAAAATATAAGCAATATTCTTTCAGTCACAGTTGCTTACAAATACTGAAACATAAAACCAGAACACAATCAAAAGTCAACTTCATACTGTCTAATAACGCTTTCTTTATACATTTTCTTAAACATAAAAAATGTCTTACAGCCCTTTAAATCATTCTGCAAAGATATCCACTTCTTTACGCCAACTTCAGAGACACACATCTGCTTTAAAGTTGTACGCGCAAACTGATGCTTGAAACTACATTTTCTCCTAAAATAAGGTTATTTCGAACGGGAAGGGCATTGAATTCATATGTATCAAGGACACAGAGGTACATGGAGGAAGGAGAGTACAAGAAACAAATGCAGGATAGATAAACTAGTGGATGAAAGTAGCCGATGGGAAATGGATTGTCAAATAGAGAAAACGTAGCACTTTAAAACCCCTGGGCTGGAGGGTGTCAAGTGCTGTCATCAGCATGATTGAAGCCACTCATAATCTGCAATGCTAATTAGAAAGCAGGCTTATGTGATTGCAAAGTTTAAGTATCGATGACCCCGGGCTATGGAGGGAGCAACCAAGTGCGGAGACTGTTGTTAACAATGCATTTCCCCTCGTTTGATTGGCTTCCGCAGGCAAGGAGACGGATTAATAATTAGGCAATTTGGGAAGCCGATGACCAACAAGAAACACACAACGAGTGTAGCTCTCGGTTATGTGCTGCACAGAGACGTGTGCAGAGAGGATAGGCACCGGCTAGATTTGGTCCACCTCAAAGCCAACAGCCGTTAAGATCTCGGATAAAGCTGCTGCTGTTTCAAAATCTTTTTTGGCAAAAGGCGGCAAGTTGCAGGGCTGAAGATTGCATGCTAAATGCTAAAAGAGTGTGTATATAAATGTGAGGGAACATTGTCTTCATGCTATTAATCGTGTTCTAGGTGGACCATGTAGTCTTTAGTTCACTCTGTCTCGTTCGTCTTCTCTTTTTTCTTCTTCTTTGATTTGTAAGCCCGTCACATACACACATTCAGGATCCTATCTGTTGCAATTTTGGTTAACAGAACAGGGATTTAGAAAAGGGAAATTATAGCTACTTTGGTGTAATCCTCATTTTATAAATTGGAAACTGCTTGTATTTGAATTTTAAAAAGGCACCGTTTTCAGGGCCTGCCAAATGATAGTTATGTAAGGGTTTGGAGTTAACTGTGTGTCTGTTTTATGTGCGTGTGCGTGTGTTTGTGCGTGTGTGTGTGTGTGCGCGTGTGTGTGTGTGTGTGTGTGTGTGTGTGTGCGCGTGTGTGTAGAGCCCCCACCAGAGGATCATCTTCTCCAGAACACACTGTGGCCCGAGGTCCAGAAACTGTGAGTATCCAAATGTCTCTCTGCTAGCAGCAGCTTGGTAACCTGCTGGAACAAACAATATCCTGAGACAACCTCGACTACAGATTGACTTTATATATACTTCCCTTTTCTAGAAGTCATCGTGTTTTTTGTATCACTCTTAATGAAGCAGCATTTCCAGATGAAATTGTGTTTATCTAGTTTTGCCCAAAGGGTTTATTCTCACTGAAAATGATGGAGTTCACAAAGCCCTGGTTCTCTCCTTCCTTGTATCAGCCAATCAGAATCCAGCTTCCTGACACCCCATGAGCCTCTTCTCGAGGCTGAATATATTGCCTCCATGTGTGGCCAATGCTAAATCTATTTCCCTGTCAATTCGCTATAAACATAACATATGGCGCGGTGGTTTATTCGAGGTGTGGGCATTGTGCCTTTTTCTTTTACCTCCGTTTGGCTTCAGCCCCCTGAATCATTTAGTGCATAGTAGAAACATTAAACTGAGTAAGTGGCTGAATTATTTTTGTGGCATAAATAATACACTCAGCGTTGGGGCTAAATTGCTGCAACGCTTCGTAGATGGGGAGGAACTTCCAGGCTGTGATTTCCCTTTGTTGACATTTGGAAACAAGCAGGTGATCGTCGGCAAGCTAAAAGTAATTATGCTGCCGGTGATTAGCCGCAGCATCATCGTTGTTCATCTCTGTCAGCAGGAAAGGACCAGTCATTGCACATCAGTGTTTTAATTTCACACTCTGTCTGCTTATTTACCTGTCAGCGAGCGGCGATGGCTCAAACCTAGACGCTTGTCGGGGTGACGCTTTGGAATAACAGGAAACTTAATTTGCTGTCACACTCGCTGCGCTGTCTTTGTTGTTGTCATCCTCCCTTCATTCGTCTGTCTTTCACATCCCATCTGCCCTTCACATATTTAGAACGGCTGTTATCCTGTGGGTGATTAATGTCTCTATGATTGTCCTCCGTCTCCTCCAGGTACGGCCACGGATTTGAGATGTTCTGCCTGGCCTCAGACAGCGGCAGAGCGCTGGTGGCATCTGCATGCAAGGTCAGTGTGATCGGAGCGAGGCCAGAGAGCACGTACTCAGTAACAGGCATTAGATCAGAGAGGAGGGGCATCATGACATATTTACTCTGCTCATAGCCACACTACCACAGAGCGGGGGTTGGGCTGCTCTCAGTCAGGTATTGATGGTACCAACATGACCTTGAAGCAGACAAGCACAGAGCTATTAGCCATCACAGATATGTTTCTTTGTGGCATACAATATCTCTCTTTCTTCCTCTCGCATCTTTCTCCACCTGCATCCCTCCTCTTTCCATCTGTCCTTCTCCCTTTCCTTTTCACCTCCTTGCTTTATTCCTTTCCCGCCTCTGGATTACGTTTCCTTTATATTCCCTGCTGTGGCAATCCTCCATTCCTCAACCCACCTCCTACACCTTGTTTATTTTCCAACAGGCATGCAAGCTCATTTTGTACATTTTTCTTTTTGTGACCAACTTTTTATAGTTGTTTTTTTTTTTTTGCCCTCACAAAAGGGATTTATGTAGATACAAATTATATAGACAATACAAAAAGAAAAAGAAAAGACAAAGAAAAAACATAGGGAATCCCTTTCCCATGCCACCCCGTCCCTCCCTCTTCCCACCCATCTTGCCATTTCACAGAAAATCCTACCTGATGTTTTTTAGCAATCGTCTGGGTTCATCTATATATTATTTATATTATAGCATAACAATTTATAGCATAACAATTTATCCACATAAGATACATTCATACCTTTTTTTTTTCCACATAACATTTCATCTGTTTAAGCTGAATTGCGATTAACTCCTAATAATCTACAATTGCACCAAGGTGTGCGTATATGTACAATCATCATTTACATGAATGATATTACCCGATCAGCAGCTCTTTGAATAGCCTCTAATGTTTCTATTCTAATTTTGTACATTTTTTAAAACAGAAATTGTTTTTCAGGAGGAAGTCAAAAGCAAGAAGAAAGACAGAAAAGATAGGATCAAGTCAAAAACTAACAAAACTCAAGCTGCTTTTTAAAAGTAATGCGTTTTTGTATGATCTAAATCCTCTCTCCAGGCGTCCAAAGCGGAGCATGCGGGCGTTCTGCTGTGGAGCACGGCGACATGGCGCCAGCTGCAGACGCTGCCCTGCCACACCCTCACCGTCACCCAGATGGCCTTCTCCCCGGATGCTCAACTCCTATTGGCTGTTTCCCGTGATCGCACCTGGTCGTTATGGAGACAGAACCCGCCCACAGCTGAGAGTCCAGGTGAGAAACAGGAAGGAGTTGTGGACAATAAGAGGATCTATCATGAGGGGTTGTTATGTTGCAGTGCAGCTAAGCATGAGGTAGCATTTGAGCGTGGTGGTGGCCAATACATTTCGCTTAATTAAAAATGTGTTTGAGTGAATCTCAAAACAAAGAGACAATATTGGAGCCTAAATGGCAAACAACACCAGCACGCCTAAAACAAATTAATTAAAATAAGGTAAACCCACTGAGCACATTTGTTCCAAATCAAATTCTACGTCAAGCTGGCCTGATTAGAAGGAGTCCCCTAATTAATCCTGAGAAGAGCCAAAGCAGTGATGCGCTGACTGAAGCCGGTCCAAAAAGGAGCTAAAAAAGGAAGATTAATAATTAAAAACACATTTTCTCTTCATATTTATGTAAATTGAGCAAAACATCACCAACTTCCCTTCATGACACACTTACAGTAAACTCTTTATTGCACGTTATACTTGGAGAGTATGTGCAGAGATATTTGTAATGTGCGACGCTAACTACACAGAATACAACAAATGCCTTCCTGTAAACTTTTTGGACCTCATCATTGCTCCATGGAAAGCTCATTTGCAGGAGCTCATCAAATCTGTGTTTGCAAACCTATCATGTCGGATCAAGAAGAAGAAAGACACTGTCGATGCTGTGAATACATTTCTAGATCTAAGCAACCTGTCTTTTTGAAGAAATACAATCACAGTGGTTGGTGTAGTGGCTTGTCTGTTGGCTTGTTTTGAAAGATTGTCACTTTTTCTGTCCGTTTGCTTGACCTTTGACTTCTTTTTTCAGACTTAACTCAGTTGTGGTGACATTAATGGCTAGCGGTACAGATCTGTTTCTGGAAGGTCACTGCTGTCAGTGTCCACATGGACTGAGGAATTAAATGAATCCAATGAGAGAGACAAATAGATCTCGAGCCAATCTTTAAATACTACTGTGGAGCTAGACTTCTTTTATTATAGTTTACCGTTTGTATTTGATTCTAACTTTTAAAAGGATCTTCTTCTCATTTTGTATGTTGGAACCAACAACGACCTCATACTCACGCAATGTAAATTAGGGATGCACCGAATATTCGGCCACCGAAAATTATCGGCCGAAAATGGTTAAAAAGGCCCTTTCGGCTTTCGGCTGTTCGGAGAACAGGGTTACGTTGGTAACCTAACGTCTTGTTGTGATGACGCGGCGAAAAGCACGGCGCGCGACCATGCTCGCGGCTGGCTCACAGCCAACATGTCTGCCGCTTGGAGATATTTCAAAATATCAGAGAAAGAGGCGCAGATTGCGATTTGTAAAACGTGTTCAGCTGACATTTCTCGAGGGGGTGTAACTGCAAAGACTTTCACCACTTCGGGATTACTCCACCACTTGAAATCAAAACACCCGGACAAATATGCGGAGTATGATCAAATCACTAGCGCACAGAAAAAAAAAGTTATGTGGCGGACCTTTTTGAAAAGGTAAAAAAGTTATGTGAGTTATAATTCACCATCTCAGGTTATCATTAGGGGGAAATGACAGCAGCACAGTGTTCAATATATTGTACTTTCGGTATCTAAATGATACAATGTTGTTTACATTGCTCATGAGGACAGACCACCTTATTTGCAGATTCTTGAAATTGTAATTTAATTTGTAATTGATTGTGGATTTTGTATCCAGTTTTGACTTTATGTATCTTTATACAATGTTTACTACTTTGCTTATGAGGACAGACAGCCTTATTTACAGATTCTTGAAATTCAATTGTAATTTCATTTGTAAATAGTTACATTCATGTGGATTTATCCAGTTTGCACATTTGTATGCATGCACTTATAGGTGCATTTGTTGTTGTTGAAGGCCTGGCTGTTACAGTCTTTATTTACACTATTTTGTTGTATGCCTACTGGCCTAGATGTTTATGCAGTTTTAAAGCA
This sequence comes from Gobionotothen gibberifrons, assembly GCA_943591055.1. NCBI lineage: Eukaryota > Metazoa > Chordata > Actinopteri > Perciformes > Nototheniidae > Gobionotothen > Gobionotothen gibberifrons. The sequence goes on from CALSBZ010046745.1 coordinate 3,024,504, forward strand.
CCTTGGCTTTGTTCTGAATGCACTTTGTTGTAGTTATCCTACAGAGAAAAGAAAATGCACTTGACTTGGAATTAATGTACTGTATGCATTCAAAAGTGCTGAATAAATGTTTTATGGACCCATAATAGTGATTATTATTTAAGTTAAAGGAGGGGTAGGTAAGTTTGAGAAACAGCCTCTAGTGCACAAAAATTCAAAAGTACACAGCCGAAAAGAATCCGCCCTACTTCCTACAGAGCACCTCCTCCAACACACATGAACGCGCACAAGATCATGATAATGAATGTAAAACAAATGTATAATAAAGTTATTGTCAGTGCTTATATTTTTGAAGCTAGCATGTTTGTTTTGTGAAAATATATTACAAATGTTACGTCTAGCTGACGAGAGCAGGCTGCGGTAACCAAATCAAATCAAGTTTTATTTATATAGCACATTTATAAACGATTTTTGATCGAGCCAAAGTGCTGTACATATAATAAAAATAGCCTACAGTAGGGACACTTTACATTAAATACAACAGCACAGATTATTCAGAATATCAATATGAGAAAAACGACACCCTCTATCCTTAGAACGTAACGTTACATATCAGGCAAAAATAAGGTTATCAATACTACACAGCCCAAGTTGGTTTTGAATGTTTATTTGAAATATTTAGCGTATTCATCTATCATGTTTGTCGACGAACGAAATACAGTACCTAGCTACGCTAGACAGCGTCTGCTAAATGAGTAAATATAAATGCTATGCTACCTAGCGTTTGTTTGTTATTATCGGTGACACATTGGGACACACAGGGGAGAGCAACATACAGTTCAGCTATGCTGCATACAGACAATGTGTTGTGTGGCAATATGGAGCCCTGGGACAGGGTCACAGATGATTATTCCCAGTTGCTGTGTCTGGAAGATACGCGACCGGTACCCAGATCCACATATAAGCTCACAACAGTCCAAGAGAAAAAGAGTCGAGCATGGCGTCAGCTCCGGCCCGGTGTGCTCCGTAAATAGTCGCCATCGTTGAAAAGCAACTCCGATATTGACTCTGGTTTGACTTCTCCTAGTTTCCACTTTCTTTTTCTTCATAATTTGCTGCATTACAGTTCTTCTTTTGCGACCTGTAGGCGATGTTGAAGCAAACTCTGCCATGGTGAACGCTGGCGGGATACACACCCAATGCAATGACTGTGTGTGTGTGTGTGTGTGTGTGTGTGTGTGTGTGTGTGTGTGTGTACGAGATTGAAGGCTGACAGACAGGTCGGCCAACGGCTAAAATAATTGGTCGTAGTTTTTACAGTATTACGGCTTCCACAGATGATTTTTTTTTATGGATTTCTTTTTCAAAGCACTTAGAATATGCATTGCTATCAGGATATTAAGAGCATTCCATGGAATATAACAAAAAGTGTATCTCGAGCCGGTTTCTCAAACTTACCTACCCCTCCTTTAAGTTTTGCCATAATCATGTCTTTTTCCATAATCAGGTAGCTGAACAACATTGGTAAAAAATGTATACATTATATATATATATATATATATTTCTATTAATCATTTTCGGCCTTTCGGCATTCGGTTTTCGGCCAACTGTTTCCTATTTTCGGTATCGGTTTCGGCCAAGAATTTCCCATTCGGTACACCCCTAATCTAAATGATGTATGAAATGTCTTTTATGATCGGATTTCTTTGATCTACCTGCTCTCCCAGTTCGGTTCTCTTTTTGTTTCAGTTTCAGACATTTTCTTATGGTATAATATTCTTAGGATATTTTATAGTTGGATGTTTATTAGAAATTTCACAAATGAAATGACCCTTTTTTTTTACAAACGGTTAAAAACCTCCCAAACACTGATTTGTTCTTCTGATGTCCTGAGTCGGTGAAGAAAGAATGGGATCTGTTCGTCCCCACGTTCAACTCACCTCCTGCAGGGCGAGTGTTGTAAACAAGAGCGTGTTCCTGGAGGGTTTGTTTATGTGAGAGAATCTCTGCACCTCGACTCCGACAGATAACCCGATCCTGCTTCCAAGGTGAGCAGAACAGGACATTTAAGCCCCAAGGATTACTTCCTGCTAACCGTCTCACAGCTCTTTTGGCAGGAGGGTCCTAACGGGCGCAGGCAGAGGAGAGGCAGCCCTGAACTCTGTCTGCCTCTACAGGGGTCTGCTCAGAGGCAGGGAGGCTGTTTGTGAGACAGGGAGGGAGGGGAGTCTTTGGAGGGGGGGGGGGGGGGGGCACGTCTGTTCTGGTTGGCTGCTGAATCACTCAAGGTGATTGTCACCCACAGGCTCACAGTCCAGACCAGGGAAGGTTAAATGAAGTCAGAGCTGATCAAACAAACCGCCTGCCTCCATTCTCACCTCTTCTGTGTCTCTTCTTTTCATCTGACCACGTCCCTTCCTCTTCCTCGGGGGTCACACACCCAGACGTCTAAATGATGTAGACCCCGTTACCTTCCTCTCCTCCCTCTCCTTTTTTTGTTGTGACGCATTGTATCGAATCTGTATCCTTTTTAATGTGCTGCTCTCTAATCTTCTGGGATATATATTGTTATTGTTGTTACTCCTACCTTGTCTTGTCTGTCCCCCCCCCCCCCCCCCAAGGTCCTCAGATGAGAGTGTTAATGAGAGGAGCTGTAACACCTGTGTGTCCCAAACACCACGCCTACAAACGGAGCGTTTTGCAGAGAGTGTTGTGAGCACAGAGACACGACACGGTGGTTAACTCTGACTTTGTGGGGACCCTGTGGTTTTGCGGCTCGGCTCGTGTGTGTGTGTGTGTGTGTGTGTGTGTGTGTGTGTGTGTGTGTGTGTGTGTGTGTGTGTGTGTGTGTGTGTGTGTGTGTGTGTGTGTGTGTGTGTGTGTGTGTGTGTGTGTGTGTGTGTGTGTGTGTGTGTGTGTGTGTGTGTGTGTGTGTGTATCTCTGTGTGTGTATCT